>JAHHUM010001665.1:0-56383 GCA_036173005.1 Crenichthys baileyi | reverse complement strand
TGTTTTGTTGCATGGAGTCGACCAACTTCTAGCACCTGTGGACAGGATGCCCAGGATGACTTGACAACATTCTACAATTCCTTTGCATTTCTTGTTTTTGCCTCAGAAACAGCAGTTTTAATGTCGCCCCACAAGTTTGTAATCGGATTAAGGTCCAGGGATTGGGCTGGTCAATCCAGAACTTTGATTATGTTGATCTGGAACCAAGATGCTGCTCATTTACTGGTGTTTGGGGCCTTCTTGTTGAAATATCCATGTCATGGGCATTTCCTCTTCAACATTAGACATCACCTCTTGAAGTATTTTGATGCAAACTAATCCAAGATCGCTTGTATGTGATAAATAGGCCCGACACCATAGGAAGAGAACCATTCCCATATCATGATGCTTGCACCACAATGCTTCACTGTCTTCAGAGTGAAATGTGGCTTCAATTCATCTGTCTTACTTTCATCAGTCCACAAAATGTTGCTCTTTAGGTCGGTTAATGTGTTATTTGGCAAATTGTGTCTTCTTCAGCACATGTCAACAAAGTGGGACTTTGTGGAGGCTTCTTGCCGATATATTAGTTTCATACATGCATCTTCTATCACAGTCCTCACCATTAACTTCAGACCTTCTTTGATCATCCTGGAGCTCATTCTGGCTATTCTTCTATCCATTCCAATGGTAGTCTTTGGTTTTCTTCCACGTCTCTCTCGTTTTGCTTCCATTAAAAGCTCTGGAGATCATTTTCTGCACTTCTTTATATGTTTTTACCCTCTCCAATCATTGTCCTAATCAAAGTATTCTATTCTTCTGAGCAATGCCTGGAACAACCAATTTTTCTCAGGTTTTCAGAGAGAAAAGCATGAGCAACATGTACTGGAGTCATCCTTCAATAAGGACCATCTGATTGACACCTGGTTCTTGACACAGTCAATAACCTCAGTAACTGAACTCCAGGCTGCTGTTGTTTTGAACACGCGTCTTTCAATCAGTTATTCATTGACACAGACTCAGAAGCATTCATGTACTTAATGTTGGTTCTGTGGGTTTTCTATGACTCTACTACACCTACTAGTAAATTATTTGCCATGTGGTGAAATGATTTCTACCAAGAACAGTGATTGTTCATCTGGAAATTGGATCAGACTTGTACTGGTCCACAACTCTCTTCCTGAGATATTGGCTGATTTCTGTCACACAAGGAAGCAGAGTGTTTGATGTGTAGCCCATCAGAAACGTACAAATCCATGACATCTTCATCTGTGTTTTTACATATTGTTTAAAGGTATGGTGATCTTAGTTTATGTACATTTCTGAATTTAAAGAAGGTAACAAAAGTAAGTATGTGGTCTTAGTTTTCTCTGGTTTGACAGGCAGAACAACAAACACCAGTTGGTGCATTTTACTCCCACTTAAAGACTCAGTGTTTCTACTGTTTGCACTGCCTGCTATCAGCAGTGAAGATCATCCTGTCCCACCCCACAACAGACTTCCAAGAAGACTTCCTGTACTGTCAGCCTGCTGATAAAACTGGGTGCAACAGAAAAAAGAGGCCTCATCAAGTGTTTTTAGATTTTAGGTGTCTGCTTCTTTTTTATTTTTTTCCTAGCTACAACTAAAGGTTTAACATTTGCTGAAATGACATGTTGTGATCACCCCACTGCTGTGTCCACAGAGGTTTGTGATGCAACTGTGGTCAGTGGGGTCAAGGTTTCCAGGTAACATGGCGTATGTTGAGCTTTTATCACTGATCTGCATGTCAGAGATGGGAGTTAAATGTCAAGCATACTGTGTCTCACTTTGAAGTTTTTTTGAAAGGGATCAACATTTTGATCCAGATAATGCCAACATCAATATGTGCTGGTAAAGCACACCCAGTACAGTAGTTCAGGAACTCAGCAGAACTGATGTGCAGCAAAGAGCCTTGATACCAGCTAACCCTAACATGCCGAAACCTTTTAGCTTTGTTACCGGGACCCAGGGACGTGACAACAGGGTGGGACTTCAGCTTGCCGTGCCCCATAGGCAGATAAACAAGTCACACAGAGATTGTGAACTTGTGTCGGGTCTTGCTTTAAAGTATCTTATGAAATGTGTCTCTAAAAAAGACTTCTTTTGTATCCCAAAGTATCAATCTGAATCAATGGGAGAGACTGAAAAGGCCATACAGAACAAGAGTGTTTAATTAAGTTGTCACTGCTTCAGTTGATCCTTCATGTCCCTGAAGCAGGGGTGGGACTTGGTTATTCAGACACAGCGTCTGCATTTTGACTTAGATTTAGTTAGTGATAACTGTGCAATATGTGGGGCTGTGAAGAGCAGATTACTATTCGTTCGCTCCTAACATGTAAACATGTAGCAAAGTTAGGGTGTTTTCGTCATCACATGATTGCATCAGATCGATGCGTTATTATTATTTATGGTTATTGCTGCATTTATTAGCATCAGTGAAGAAGGAAATGATAAGGTGTACTTTTCCAAATTGACAAGCAAATACTGCTGACTGCTTAGAGCAGAACATCTGGCATGTTGCCACAGTTTCTGGTGAAATAATTACCTTTTCACTGATCATCTAAATCTTATCAAACAGTTAGTCAGAAAGTGACAAGGGTTGTCTATAAGCCACAAACTTAAGGGTATTTTCTCTGGATTTTATATCAAACGCAAAGTTGTGCGGAAATGTTAAGTGGAAACAAATTATTCATGGCTTAAAAAACATTGTAAAGATAGAGATCTGAAAATTTTCGTGTTCATTTGTATTCACCTCCTTTTACTCTGATGCTTCTAAATACAGTTCAACTAACTGGCTTTAGAGGTCACCAAATCAATAAACAGAGTCTAGCTGGTTGTCGTTTAATCAAAGCCAAACTGCAGATGGTCTATTTCTGGTCTGAGAGGTTTGTTAAAAAACATCAGAGATCAAACAGTTCGGGTGGAAGAATCCATGGACAGAAGAACAATTTGTTGTGAACAAATCTGATCTTTGAGGAAGGGTTGGCAAAAAGAAAGCCATCATAGAAAGAAATCTTTAAGAAGTTATATTTTTCCATTTTGTTACAATTGTCAAAAAACTAACAATACATCACCCTGAACAGACCTTGAAACATGATGTTGACCGCATGATGCTGAGGGAATGCCTTTCTTCAGCAGGGACAGGGAAGCCTGTCCAAGTTGATGAGAAGATAGATAGAGTTAAATCCAGGACAATCCTGGAAGAAAACCAGTTACAGGGTGCAGACGACCTGAGACTTGAGTGGAGGTTGACCTTCCAGCAGGACAACCACCCTAAACATACAGCCAGAGCTGCAATAGAATGGTTTAGATCAAAGTATATCCATGTTTTAGAATGGCCTAGTCAAAGTCCAGACCTAAATCCATCAGATAATATGTGGCAAGACCTAAAAAACTGATGTTCACAGATCTTCTCCATATAATTTGACTGAGCCTCAGCTGCTTTACAAAAATTGATGGTCTGTAAATGCTCAAAGCTGGTAGAGAAAAACCCTAAAAGACCTGCAACCAAAGGTGGTTCTAAAGAATACTTACTCAGGAGGGATGAAAACAAATGTCAGCCACACTTTATTGTTTGTTTTATTGTAAAACATTTAAAATCATGTATTCTTTTCCTTCCACATCATAATTCTGCACTATTTTGTGTTGGTCTGTCACATGCAATCACAATAGAATGCAGTGAAATGTGGATGTCATGTGACAAAACATGGAAAGGTTCATGAGGTAGGAATACTTTTACAAGGCTCTGTAGATAACACCAAGAAACTGAGCTGTTGCTGGCAGGAGAATATGCTGAAAACAATACATTCATCATCACCATCCTCTTTCATTTCTCATTCATTCTAAATAATTTGACATCAGATATTTTAACCCATGTTACTAAGCCTGATGGGTGTCCATCAGTCCGCTGTTCTGATTTTAACCTATGCTGAGTTGTCCAAAGAGATCTATCAGTTTCCATGGCTGGGAATGTTTGACCAGGAAAGTGATTGATGTCCTGTCCAGAGAGAGCTACATGGCGCTGGACATGTTGCTTCTCATCACAGGCTGATCAGCTTCTGCAGAGGCCTTCTACAAAGAACCCCCATGTTGTTCCTCAGGAACTAACACACCTTCTCTGATTGTGTTTTTATAATGGATATTGCAAAGATGAAGCAGCAAAACCAAATGATTGTAGGATGACACATTGCTCAGGCGTGAGTCTAGGTTGTTGTGGTAGCCCTTGAAGCTTTATTCAAATCAGTCTGTGGTGTCAGGTCCCCATTTTGTTCTTCCACACCACTGCAGAAGAGGAACTGTCTGACCTGCAGGGTACCGATTAAACAATGAGGTTTTTTAAAGAGAGAAGTGGATCAGTCTCTGTGTCATGGTGTTATAGTTCCTCATGTTTCCTATTGATTTGTGCTGGATTTGTATTTCCCAGTTTAACACAATTGTAAATTACATTTTAGTTCCATTCATCATGTTTACTAACTGTGTACTAAGATTTTGTCCTTCCAACATCCTTGCCTTGTTCAGCGCCATGTTTCCTACTGATAGCAGACGTAGCTCCTGGCTAAGGATCTTCTCACTGCAGGTCATGTTTTACATGATGTTTGTTTGCAGCTTAAGACAGAGGGATGGAAAAAGCCAGTGCAAAGGGAGGAGTGGAGTTTGTCATAAAAAGCCAGCTGCATGTGATGCACACATGCATGATGCTGCTCAAGGTCCAGTTCACCTACAGGCCATAGCCAGAAATAAATAATCCACCAGGCTGAGAGGAAAGAAGGAAAAACTGCACTTGCAAATCAGCACAAAGAAAGGACTTTCATGTGAACACATTTGAATTATTCAAAACTGTGCACCTACATATAGTTCAGGCAGAAAGATGTCATATGACCATGAGCTTGCTGGAAAAGTAAGTACATCCTGTTAGGTGTATACTGTATCAGTCTGCTTCATCAGCTGATCGTGAGTCTACTTGGATAATCTTTGAACAACTATCACACCTGGAAGGCAACACCAAAAAAAAAACATCTTTAATGCTGCTGCACATCTTAAACAAAATCCAATAGTTTGCTGCGTTCTTGGTGGAGCTGAACCAGACCGAACTGGTGGATCGATACAGCTAAACCAACATAATTCCCCGTAGGAACTCAGATGTTCAGCTGATCAAAACAGCACCAAACTTAACAGACTGCTAATATCCTGTAACACAGTGTTGTATCGTTCTGAAATGAACATTTACAGTTTCTGTTCATTTAAACTGCTGACGTCAGCTAAAACAGAATACATCTGACTGGCGGTTAGCTTCAACCAGTCTAGGAATTCATTTAATATCCAACAAGATCATCTGAGTGGAGCTGCCTGAGGATGGAGCCTGTAGTGGAAGCTTCTTAGTAAATCTATAAGTACAGAAGGTTTGCACAGCCCTGTAAAAAAAATTACCCACCTATAATGTGACATGGACCCTGCACATATTACCTAGAAAGAAAATAAATCTGTTGGAGGGCAAAATGTAAAAAAACTAAAAGCTGCGATTTGCATACATGTGCACACCCTTTAACTAAGATGTTAATGTCTTCCTCAGTAGAAGTCTGTCAGCATCCTACATTTTGAGTTGGCAATATTTGTCCACTATGCTTTGTGAAAGTTCTCCAGATCTGTCAGTATGAGGACATCTGTTGTCCACAGGTCTCCACAAGTGATCCAACAAGCTTTCTGTCAGATTTTCTTCTGAACTCCAGGTCATCCTAAAACTAGACATCTCTTCTGAGGAACTCAGTTGCTTTGGATGTATGCTTTGATTCACTCTGACCCTAAAATAGAAACTCTATTTATCTTCAGGCCTCCAGCCTGAGGCTTTTGGTTCAGAACTCACTGGCATTTTGAAACAGTTCATGATTTTATTCACCTTGATTAAAGGGAAGAAAAGTAACCCCAGAGCATGATGCTGCCACCACCATATTTCACTATGAGCTATGTGTCCTTTTAGTAATGTGCATTGTTGTTTTTGTAGCAAACATACCTTTAGGAACTGTGGCCCAAACATTCAAATCTTGGTTTATCACACAATCATACATTCTCCCACAAGGTTTGGGGAGATTTAAGCCAGAACACGATTCTGTCTTTCAACCCACGAAGAACACAGCCGACTGCTGTCACAGAAGTTACTTCAGCTCTTTTAGTATTACTACAGGCCTCTAGGCAGCCTCCCTGACCAGTTTATGTCCTGGTCTCTTCATTTAGGAGAAACATCCAGTATTTGTAAGGTCCCTCCTGCTAACTGATACTTATTTTACTATGACTCTGATACTCTATAACCTCTCTGCAACCTATGGCTTTAGCTAAAGGATAAGAAAAATCCTACTGGGACAGCTTAATCTTATTTTAGGATAATCGTTTTCCTTTTAATTGGTGTTAGCGATGCACCAAAGAGTGTTTACGATCTCTAAGTGTTTAAATTGGATCAACTAGGTTATTGCGTTTTTTTTTAATTTTTGACATTTTTCCATCAAACAGATTTGTTTGTTTTTCAGCTGAATTTTGCAGAATATTTGTAACATTAAAGGGTTGAAAAGGTTTGGAAATGATTGATCATGGTCTTTAGTTTACATCTCAAAACCCTGAAACTTAAAGAGGTGTGTGTAGACATTAGAGTGCCACTGTACAGAACAAATGAGGCTGGCTGGAATTTCATTACTTTAAAAAAACTCACTCACTCACTCATTACATTTATTTATATTAAATTTGAATTCCTGAAATATAGTATAATGGAAGATGCACAGGTAGACATCAACACTAAAAGAATGTTCAAATAAAAACACAACAACAGTTATCTATGTAATTTATTGAAAACAACTTAAATGATAAGTAATAATGCTATTTAATAAATGAGTTAACATGATTTTTACAGCAATAACCAACACTGTGCATTATTCCCTCCCTCGCTAGTAATTCATAATTAAATGCATGTCTAAATAATGCATTAGAGTCACTCTTGAGTCACCCCTGAGTACATCACTGAGTAAGATAAAGTGGTCTGACACTAACATTCACATACTGCTTAAACAATAATGGATTCGATGAAGAGGAGGGAATAAAGGGTTTCAGTGATGCTTCCACTCAGTCACAGAATGATGACACAGATGTTGTTTTGAGGTAGATACATCGCTTCAACATCAGCTGCACATCTGATGAATCCCTCTGGCTACGTGTTAAATATTATTAGTTAACCTGATATGTGTCGACATAATACAGTACCTCTGGGTTGTTTTCTAACACCTCGTTTCCACATGTTTACAGTCAGTGACATCAGATGATATTATGATTCTTCCTGAATAAATTGAAGCACAGCAAAGTAAGGTATGTAATTTTAGCTAGCAGTTTGAGGCGTTTTGCGCTCTCAGTGAAAATTAAATTCCAGTGCAAGAAAAATGGAGCTAGGAATACTTTCAACACTGATACCGTGCAGGGCTTCCTATACAAATGAATGGACTGGCTGCTAAAATGTATGCATTTAAATCAAACACACTGTTGGAATTTGCTGGTAACTGAACGATTATCAGTCATATACAAACTTAGCAGCCCTGCTTTCAAACACACTATGGTGGCAGGCCAACACCTTGGGCCATTATTGCCACCATGTGTTGTTCAAGGAGCGTTACTACCAGGTGCCGGTGGAAAAAAGGCCATTGTATAATTAACTAAAATTCTGCCCTTTATTGACTAATTAGATAATCAAAACGTTCCAAACGTCCCTTATATCCCTTATTGAAAACACAAATGTGTGTGAAAACGAGGCATGACAACATTTTTTCTGAGCTTTGCAGAAGTTTTAAAGTGCACTATAACACTTTGTTTTAAACTAACAGCATCCATTTTTTTAAATTTATTATGTGCAAGTGATTGCAATATGTGCAGAGTTCTACATATCATTTCTAGATTTAAACAAACATCAGCCAACATCAGCACTACACTATGTTCTAAGATACTGTTAACAGGATATAGAAGAATTACCTATAATGGAACAGCATCTGTGAAGATATGACAGAAAAGACATACATTCCATCTTTTACCATGCAGACAGTCCTAGTTTGTGTTTTGGGAAAAAATAGATCCAGTTTTCACTTCCAGTGTTACTGAGTGTTCTCGGACACTTGAGCAGAATTAGCTACCTCCAGACAGGGAACATTCCAAACCTGTCGACTTTTTTCAGAAGGTAGAACATGTAGAATTTACTAAACAGAACCAGACATGCAGTTGAATGTCCCAACACAAAATGGTTGCAGATCACTTTTGTTAGATGTGGAACACCTCATGCTTCACATATAGAAAGTGCAGAGGAGGGATTGATGAAGAGACATAATAATAAAACATATAAGTAAACCTGTTACCTGTTCCTTTAGGAGACTTAAAGTAGTCGTTTTTTAAACGTGAACGTAAGGCTATGTTTTATTCATAAGCACGCTAGCTGTTAGCTTACAGAGCTAACTCTACACATTTGCTCTATTTCCAGCTTCGTCATCAACATAAATGGAAGCAATTTTAGACAACCAATCCCACACCTGGAGAGCAAAATAAAACTCTGAATGATGCTTTAAAACAAGACGGACTCAGCCAGAAAACGATCTTTCAGCAGAGAAACATTGGTAGCAGAAAGGCCTAGCCAGTTTCATAGCAGTTACAAAGACGTGCCTTCAGTGTCTGCTAAAGTGAGGTTAGCATTTAAGTTTCCTAATATCACAGCATCAGATCACACCAGTATCATTTGCAAATCATGCAGGTGAGCATCTGCCTGAAAATATGAGTCCAGTCAGCAACAAACATGGCTCTATTCACTCATTTTGTCTAAGCTACAAATGTTTGACATGAAGACTGTGGCGATGACTGATTCTCTGAGCTGTCTTTCAAATGCAGTTGAAAGCAGGGTTGTGTGGAGAATTTATAACTAGTTCCTGTCTTACCTGCAGTAGATAAATCATTCATGGACTTTTTACTTGGATAAAATAGAATAATGGCTAGTCACGGTATCACCCACACTATGAATGTAAAGGTGAAAGCGATGTTAAAATGAATAAAGTGTTAACTTGTGGTCGACTGTGGATGACAGTTATGGGTTTGATTCTAGCTTCCACATGTTGATGTGCCCCTGGGCAAGGCACTTAACAAGTTTCCTACCGATCTTTGTATCTGTGTGATTGGTTAAATATTATAGTGTAAAGTGCTTTCAGTAATCGGTACAACTAGAAAAGCACAACAAAAATTTGTGATCAATGTCCATTTGACCATAGTTGGCTGTAATAGTTTTAATATTTATTTTTTCACACCACATTACTATAAACCAGATAGGCTCCTCGCATTCTGTTTTTCAAAAGAATGTCATTGCTAAAGACTGGGGATTCCACAGCCTTTATTGTGAATAAACACAGATATCTATGTAAGTAACAAAATAAGGTCTTAGAAAATAGTGTTGAACCCCCAGAAAGTTTTGGACTGCAGATGTTTAACATGGGCAGAAATCAGTTTTGATCTGGACCCAAACAAAGCTGAGGTCAGTAAAGGAAACATCTACAGCAGACAAGATAATAACCACTGATACATTCTCCAGACAACAGCACTTAAAGAATCATCCCTGAACTCTGAACTACCCCTTCAGGTTTCTGCTAATGAAAGACAACAAATACAACCATTTCCAACAACCACTTTTCCAAACAAGTAATTCTAAAGAGGAGAAGACGTCTACGTAAAGACACGGAGTGGTGTCTAACTGTGATTAAAAGACACCATACAAACAGCCAATGCATTAAATGCAATGAATATGTTTCACATCTAAATAAGCCAATGACTTATCAGCAGGACATCATAATATTCTTGTCAAATGCAACACATCCATTTGGTTTTGAACATGCGCATGGCTTTTTTAAGACAGGGCTAGTCTGACTGGCCCCCTGAAAGTGCTTCATTATAAGACTCATATGAGGTCTCAGCAGTTTGTGTAGTTGTCTTTAAGGCCATGCAACTTCCTGCTGCAGGGCTCAAGAGAGAGGAAACAAGACAGACTAAGACATCCTGAAAGCCACAAGAGTAGCTAACCGACATCTTAATAAAGAACTGGTTTAGCAAGACAATATAGGTTCTACTAAATTAAAAGCTGAGGATAATCAAGGACATAGTATAGCATGAGTAGAACCGAAAGTGCAACAAAAGAATGGACTTGACCAGAAAAAGTAGGAGAAAGGTCCAGCCCACTGACAACATCACATAAATGTTACCATAAACTCCAACTAGAGTTCCTGCAGATAACAAATCCCAACCTTTATCCTCAAGTGTCCAGCCCACAGAGGTAGTTATTATCTTCACTAGTTAGACACCCTGTTGGAACATGCTGAAGCTGCTCTGGGGAATAAAACTGGCAAGTACATTCAATATCCACTCAACAAGACAGCTTCCCTGTGGTTAGCCCAGAAATAATCCTTTCATCTCCTCCTGTCCCCAGTTTCTCCGTATGAAAGCTTCATAATGGGCCCAGATGGACTCAGATTATATGAGAGACGTGGAATCAAATGGGCAATATTGTTTTCTTGTGCAGGTCTTATTACAGCATGGCTTTGTAGGCATGTGCAAATAATCTTTCACATTAACAAAGAAAGACTTCTCTTGGATTAGGTGACTTTCATGTGTTTCATTGAATGCTCCTTCTTTAGTTGGTCTCTCTGGGGGCCGTAGATACAGTTTGCACGCCAGGAGAAACACAGGATGATTGAGACAATGGTGGTCTGGAGGAGGAGCATCAGTCCGTAGGTGGAAGCAATGGTAGGTCCAGGTAGGCGGGAGAGCGTGGTGGGGGGCAAGAGAAAATCGGGATTGAGCAGGATGGCCCTCACCTCAGCCTGGATCATGTGAAGCTCGTCGAGGATGGACAAAAATGTGCAGCAGTGAAACCACTGGTGGCTGTGGCCCCAGATGTCAAAACATCCCGGGGCCAGCCTTTCGGGGAACTTGCTGATGTTAAACAGGGCCGACACAAGCAGCCAGAGAGAGTGGCGATAAAAGAAGCTGGGCATGGTGGAGGAGGCAGCAAAGGAGGATGAGGTGGTGGAGTAAGGCGATCTGGTGAGGACGCGGTAAAAGACAGGTGTAGAAGAGATGAGGAATGGCAGAAGGAAAACCAGGGTCCGTATGATGTACCGATGCTCCCTCCACCTTTGGCGAGTGTTGCAGCAGGATAAGACGCATATGATTGCTATAATACATGCACAGGGCATGTAGTAGGTGTCAAAGAACAGGTTGAAGAAAGATGTTATAATCCCTTTATGCTCATGGTTTAGGTTCAAATGGGAGCTGTTCCGGTCTCCTTTCTCAACTATCCCTGCCCGAGGATGAATGTAATAGTAGTACGCCAGTGATGAGCCAACTGTGTAGGCGCTGATGGTGCCATAATCAACAAAGAAGCAAACCTCCCTTACAACCAGAGACATTGAGTTCAATAGGTGGGCCATGCTGCTGGCCATGAGCAAACAAAAGACCCCAATAAAGTAGTTCCACATTGGATAAAAGAATGGGGCATTGCCATCAGGCGCACCATCCCAACCAAACACCTCCACAAAGTAGTAAGCAAAAATAAAAATGGGCAGGAAGTGTGTCCAGAAGTTGCCTGTTTCATTGGTGGGCCTGAATGCTGACAACAAGCAGTCCCTCAGTCTGTAGTTTGGGAAGCGGTAGCCTGTCAGGATGAAGTTTTCCGTAACACGAGGGGGTACATCCGTGTGGCTCAGCAGAGGCAACGGTTGATCACAGTTCAGAAGCATGATGAGGTAAGAGTATTTTGCACCCCCAAATAATAACAGCCAAAAAACTTTACGTTTTACTGCTTTGCGGTTCTTGGTACTGCTGATCACAGCATGTTACGATCTGTTGGTTATAAGCTGGTAAGGCATCTACAGCCTGCAAAGGTTCTAAGGGACAGTTCAGTCCAGCTCCTTTAGGATCATTGATTCCAGCATCCTGCGCAGGCCTCATGAGTTCAAGGCAAATTCAAACAGCAGAGTGAGTCTTATTCCAGAGACAGAATGGCAAAGGGGGTGCGATGCCCGGCACACACAGCCCTATAGCTTGGTTCACTTCCCGTTTGATCTCCTCGTTGACCCCCTCAGAGTATTATAACAGGTCACCAAAAGATCCAGCTTATGTAAAGCTTATCTTGTTGTGGCTCCTGTTCTGTTGCATAGGACTTCTACTGGTGAGTCTCTTTTTTTATCAGGTGCACATTCACGTGTCTTGTTATGCATAGTTTTTCGGCAAAAAATAAAGTTCCCTTATTGCAGGTCTGTCCTACAAAGTTGAGCAGCACATCAGCAGCTGTCTGATGGATCCACTCAGCAGGAATGTCCCAGAGATGCGTCCATTGAGCTCTGCAGTATGTAGCTCAAACTGGCCATTAGCAGTAGAAACGGCTTCCTCAGGCTACTATTATTTTTCTACGTCTTCGTGGTCCTTGGGCTTGTGTCCGCATCCGACTTTTAATTCATTTAGCCCAACTGACAGTGCAGCGCACCGTGCTGCAGCGAGAAATAACCGCATGATTGCGGGAGAAGACGCTGTGCCCCGGTGTGAAGTCCTCTATGCCGCAGAGAGACTCCTGAAAGCAGCGTTAACACGCAGGAACACGGTGGGTAAATCCCTGCCCGGGGCTGGCACGCCGACTCCAGCGCAGTGCCCCGTGAGGATGACGGCAGCCGGCATTTCAGTAAAGACTGACAGATACCAGCATCAAGTTACAAAAGCGACCACAATGCACTTCCTGCGGATTTTTCAAAATAAAACGCGGAAAGTGTGATGTAACACGTTGCAGAGGTCATGTTGCCCTGGATACTTTCCAGGATGGTAAATGGTGCAAACTGTTAATGGTCAATTCCATCGGTGTTCTTTTATCAAAGCAAAGGCTCTACTAATAGGATCACTATCTTCAGAATCTGCATTGTATGCTAAACTGGCTTTCATTGCATTGAGTCATAAGTATGATCATGTTGTACTGTATGCATTTGAATCTTAATGTGACTACATGACTGACTTGTATTGGAATGAATATGTTCGACACCGATATACACTGGACCCATTTGCCTTGTAATGACATTGATTATAATATAGGCTTAGCTCAACTTCATTTCAAAGTGCTTTACAAGACAAAACACTTAAGCAAAACAAATTCAGTAAAACAAAGACGGTAGAATCAATTTACTATTACAAACCAAATAAGATACATTTAAAACACACCAAATGTTATATGTAAAAGAAAGACATAAGGGTACTTTCAATGAAATTAGTTTTAAGCTTGATGTAAAAATATTCAAGGATCCTGAGTCCCGAATAGCCCTTGGGGGTTCATGGTTCCACAGGACTAAAGGCTCTGCCTCCAGTTCTAGACCGTAAAATTCTCAAGCCTTAATGAGGCCTGGATCATGTGTGTAAACATTTCTTGAAGGGTTGTAGGGTATGATAAGATCTCTAAGATAGACAGTGCCATTAGTAGAAGACTTTGAGATTCTAAAAGGTGTAAGCTGGCGAGCACTGGTGTAGTGTTTTGTTTTTAAGAGGTATTTAGAGGTAACTCTGGCTGAAACGTTCTGGATTAACTGTAGAATCTTTGTGGAGTTATTACGACATTCAGCCAACACTGATTACAATAATCTAGTCCAAAAGGGATAAATTCATGGATCATGTGTTCAGCATCAGTTTGGGAAAGGAGGTTTTTGACTGTGTTATGTTCTGTGTTTAGAGTTCTATAATGTGAGACTGAAAAGTCCTGGTCAAAATGAACACCAGGGTTTCTTACTGTGGGAGTTCGGGCCAAAGTAATACGATCCAGTCTTATAGACACGCTTCTAAATTGCCTAGTGGTTTCTGGAGCAATAGTTTCAGACTTCTAGTTCGCTCTAAATCCTGAATCATAAGTTATTTTGAATGAACAACAATTCGCTTTCGGACAACTTGTTCTAGAATTTTTCTCTATATCTTCAGAAAAACAGTTTTTGCCTGAGAACTGTGATTTCCCTCACACCTCTATAAACTATCAGTTATGTTTACTGCTGTTTTTATCTTTATTACTAGTCTTAATACTGTATTTAAATTCCTTTCATTGTTCTAACTGTTGTTTATTTATGTTGTTTTCATACTTGTTTATAATGTATAACGATGTCCTTTGCTCTGTTTGACCTAGTTCAAGGCATTTGCCTCTGTGACAAAACAATTTCCCTCCTGACTAGTCTAATTTCATCTTCTGAATTTATAACTCATTCATAGCACATTTATAGTATTTTCAAATTTTTCTGCAGTACTTTGCACCTGTAAGGCATGTTCTGGCAGACATCTGCATGACATACACTGATCTGCAACAAAACAAAAATCTATAAATCTATAAATGCTGCTGAGTATGTTCATTGCAGCGTACTGATTAGCTCTGCCTTGGCATTATACTGCTTCAAACATGTTATTTGCATATGTAAAACCACAGTGTATAGTTTATTTTATTTATACAACACTTACAGTTTTTCTATTTGAAAATAGCAAAGAGTAGATCTGTCTTATCCTAACTCTTGGATATATTTCCTTTGCACATCTTCACAGAAGATACAGTACACAGAAAAAAAATTATAGGTAATGTATAAATACCATACACAGCAATAAAATGGTTTATGTGCTGCATCATTATGAATGAATGAATGAATGAATGAATGACTGAATGAATGGCTTCATTGTCAATGATAGCAAGCTACAGAAAAATTAGGAGCGCTGCTCCTTCAGTGCATGTCACATTCAGACAATACTTACGTCCACAATATGTCCATCCAATAATTACTAAACAAAATAAAACATAAATGCAATACAATTATAATCATGTAAAAAATTAGACACAGTAGACATAATTATGCTTTATGTGTATTTGCAGCTACAAAAGGCTCTAGGAAAAAAATTGTTCCTGAATCTGAACGATGCAGTGTTGTCAAGATTGGGCAAAGAGCAACCCATGATTTTTTTTCCCTGCAGTGTGAATCATATTCTGCAGGGACGTTTTTCTGCTGCTGTGCAGCTCTAATACCACACAGACAAGCAGGACATCAGGATTCTCTCTACTGCAGAGAGGTTGAAGGAGACCAGGAGCTTCTTCTTCAGGTTGTTTCTGTGTAGCAGTCGTACAAAATACAGACAATGTTGGACCTTCTTAATGCGGTGGTGTTAGCAGTTCAGGACAGATTGTCAGAAATGTAGACCCACAGGTACTTGAAGGTCTGGACCCTCATCACGCTGACTCCATTAATCAACAGAAGAGCCGGGTCCACTTCCTCCTGAAGTCCAGGATCAGGTCCTTTGTCTTTGTCGTGTTCAGTTGTAAATTATATCGTAAATTATTGCCTCAGAAAAAGTCATCCCCTGACTTAACCGTGTACACTTTACTTTCTCTTTGTAGGTTTGAAAACTGATTTACTGACCAGGCTAGCTACATACAGCAATCCAAGCCAATAAAAATAAACTTTGGTCTATTTAGGCATTTAAACACTGTAATAACATGCTCCCTAACTGAGGTTTCACAGTCCAACAACTAGGAACACATGTCCCGATAATTGCATTATGTAAGTGTAACGGCCATATTGGAATTTTGAGACATGAAAAATCATGTATTCCTCAACAACCCATCCATCCATCATCCATTTATAATCATATGTCACAATTCTGATGTTCCAAGTCAGAAAATTCGAGTGGAATGCCCCAAGAAGTTGGAGTACTGACTTGGAGAGTTGAATGTTCACTTGTCTGTGACCGCAAACTCAATGTGTATCATTGAAAGTCCTTGTCAAAGAACTGTGGTGACAACTACAGGAATAAACTGTTTATGATTTGCAGTTACATTTAGTGCAGTTATATCCGCTATATTGAGTTATTATAGTTATTATATCTTTTACTATTCTTGAAAGCTATTCAAGAATATTTTTTTTTAAACGTTTGATTTTGAAGGGCAAGTTTGTCGAGCTTCCGGCGTGGTGCTGGCACACTGCGCTCTTTGAGGCAACTGAGTCCCGAACTAATTCTAAAAGATTCGGATTGTTCTGTGTCTCCTTCCTGGACTAAATGAGCTGTTCCCGCTCTGTGCACGAGGAAGGCTGAATGTGACCATACACAGAGGAAAGCAGCAGCTCGCGCCCTAAACTGCTTAAAATGCTCGCCACCGCTGCCCCATTAGGTAATCCCCGTTACTCAGCAACCCCGCCCCCACTGCCCGCTGCAGCAGCGCTCGCGCTCGTACAGATGGTCTGTCATACGTTGTACGTCACCAGTGGAGGTCTTTCTATGATTGGCGCCTAGGACACAAACATATGAGCAGAATTAAAAAAAAAAAATCACATTTAGTAATGAACAAATAATACAATTTTTGAGGAAGTTTTTGGTTTTCAAAAAATAGATTAAGCTAACACAAATCAAAACTATTTTTAAGACTGTGGACTCACGTTAAACCAATTCAGACCAGGTTTGGCTGGTCTGTATGTTTTAATTTAGACACTTTTTTAAAAGAAACTGTGTCCTGCTGAAAGTTGAACCTCCACCGTAGTCTCAGGTCTTCTGCAGCCTCTCACAGGTTTTCTTCCAGGATTGTTCTGGTTATAGCTTCATCCATCTTCCCACCAACTCTGACAATTGAGGTTGAAAAAGGTCAAAGGTCAACCTCACAAAAATAATGGAGTCAGTTGAGGAAATCATGGACGCAATAGGCAACAAAAAATACGCATGAATATCCAATTCACTGTGGTGTATTGCCATCTAGTAATTGTTTGGCTTTGTGAATGACTTCAATGCTTCTTGAAACTTTGGACTGTACATGTCTGATGTAAGGTTTCCAACACGCCTTACATCTAAAATAACCCCAAGAAATTTATTTTCATGCATCCTTTAAATTTCCACACCATCTATTTCTATTCATACATTTATGGTTCCTGTGCACTAACCATATAACATTAACCTAGTCTTATTTATGTTTAATGATAATTTATTCCAGTCAAACTACATTTTTAGCTTTTTCAAATGTTCATTTATAACTGTCTCTATCAATGTTTTTGCCTGAACCAAAAATATTTGTGTCATTTGCAATGTTGACCAATTTTAACTGCCTGGACACTTTTCATGTCATTGATGTATAAGATAAACAGTTTGGGGACAAATACTGACCCCTGGGGGACACCACTAACAATGTCAAAATATCCAGATCATTGATTACCCATCTTTACAAACGGTTGCCGCCCATTTAAATAACTCTTTACCCAGTCAGATACTTATCCCATATTTTTGGTATTTTATTGACTAGTATGTTACAATTAATTGTATCAAGTGCTGTTTTTAGATCGTTGAATGAATATTTTCCATGATTTCCTCAACTGACTCCATTATTGTTTGCGAGGTTGACCTGTTTGCCTTAAACCCATATTGATTCCTGGAAGTAATTTGTTTTTCCAAAAATGCCTCCATTCTATTGTTGAGAAGTTTTTCCAATATTTTCTATAGTTGCAGCAGAATGAAACAAATCTGTAGTTTGTGTTTGCTCTCAGTTTTGTATAGAGGACTGACTTTAGCAGTTTTCATATGGTTTGGAAATGTGCAGAGCTGAAAAGTCAAATTGCAGATATTTGCCAATGGCTTCAATACTCCATCAATGACCTGGTTAACCTATAACACATCAATTCCATTGTAGTCTGTATAAGTTTTACTTTTTACATTTTCTTCTTGCTGTTGATTTTGTTTTCCTCCACTGCTTTTAGAAACATTGAGTGGGGTTCAACGAACTGACTTAATATTTAGGGATTTTTTTGTGTTTAGCACCATCTCTGATAATAATGTTTAGTGTATTCCATATCCCTTTGATATTCTATTTATTTTATTTTAATTTAGTTTCTTTTTATAATATCCCGTGCTGTTCACTTGAAAAAACAAATTCTGCTAGACAGAAAAACCTACGAGAAAGGTTCAATTACCTACTGGTTTCATAAGTGTGTATGAGCTTAAACTAATGAAAAGGTGTGTCAACATCTTTTGATATAAATCCAGCCTTCAGTGTTCTTTGGTAGAAATCTGTCAGCATCCCACATCTTGACTTGGTAAAAGTCTCTCCAACCTACTACAGTTCTTTTGTGAGGACATTTGTCATTCACAGCCCTCTTCAAGTGAACTCACTGATTTTCTGTTATATTTAGCTCTGGAGCCTGGGTCAGCCAGTCCAAAACTTCTGAGAAAATCCCAAATTTCCTTCTGAAGAAAGTAACCCCAGATTATGAAGCTGTGGGTGTGGTTTTTCTTTGGTAACGTTCCGTGTTGTGTTTCTTCCCCAATTTGTTTGTGTTTCGGTGGGATTGAACAACTGTTTGTCACTTTAAAAGTGAAAAAACATTGAAATGATTTATGGGGTTTCCTTTTTTACGTCACACAAACTTGCACTTTTAACAGGGGTGTATAGACTGTTGGGAGAGATTAATAATAACGTGATTCTTGCTTCTGTTAATTATTGACTCCAGATTATTCTTCTTATAATATTTTGATTATCTTTGAATGACTCTCTTCTCTCTCAATGTAAAGGTCAATGGTTCACTCTTCTCCTTTTCTTTGCAGCACCATGTATCATTTTCTGTTCATTCCCCAGGTATGCACTAGTTCTGCTGTCTGTCAAAAAAATCTTGTAAAATATACTGAGGATTTTGATTGTTAAATGACATAATGTGATAAGGTTTAGGGGTATGAATGGCTCTGCATGGCTCTGTATCTCATTACAGAAATCCATGTTCCCTCTCTACACTTCCTGTCTCTCTGCAGTGTTGGAAGCTGCTTTTTATCTGGAGTTCCACTGAAAAATCACCAGTGATGAACAATAAAAAAGAACTCATGAGTTTGACCATAAAGTATTGGTTTGCATTCAGAAGCAAGAGATTAATTCATTTCCAATTTGGAGATGCAAGAACCTACCCCAGCCTAAAAACAGCCATGTTAAAAATGTAGGCAGTTAAATGGTAAAGACCTGCACTTATAGATTGCTTTTCTAGCCTCAAAGACCGCCCTATGAGTAACATCCATCAACTAATAAACGTATTGGTAGACAGTATTGGTAGACAACCGGACTTTACAACTCACAACTTCAGTCAGATGAATACTCTGTTCCACTGAGCCACAGCTGCTTCAAAGTGGTAGTAATCTAGCCACAGAGTGACACAGTTAGCAAATTCTGTTGGTTTTTCAACTTACAACTGGAATATGGTTAGGCTGGGTGGGATCTTTGTCCTCGATCTGAGTTCAAACCATGTTGGAAACTAAAATCCACTTACATACTCATCTAAATGCTGACCTGTGCATCTAAATCACATTTTGTTCCTAACTTTATTTCCAACTTTTTTAGTTATTGAGTGTATGTACAGTTGTGAGTAAAATAACTTGCTCCCAACGGATTTCCTCTGTTTTGGCTTTTTTCTCACTCTTACCAAATTTTTATATCAGAGATAGATAACCTGAGTAAAATACAAAAAGCAGCTTTCAAATGGTTATTACAGAAATTCAAGAACAGATGAGAAACAAGACCATTCACATCTATCAGTCTAGAAAGAGTTACAAAGCCATCTCTAAGGCTTTACGACTCTAGAGAACCACAAAGAGAACCATTATCTACACATGTAGAAAACATGGCAATTAAAAGCAACTACCAACATGCCCACATCTGGCCAAGGAAGTTCAGTCTGAAAGGCCTAAAATCTCATCATGGACCTACAGCAGGGTCTTGCTACTGTTGATTTGAAAATTCATGTCTGTACAATCAGAAAGAGACTAAAGAAGTTTAACTTTGATGGGAGGAATCCTTTAAAACATGAAGCTCAGAGAGAACGTAGACAAAGACTAGGATATTTGGAATAATGCTCTAACAACAGATTAGTCCAAAACTAAATTATTTAAACACCAGAACAGAGAACATGTTTGGCATAAATCAAATGCAGCATTCCAGAAAAAGAACCTCAGACAAACTGTGAAGCGTGGGGGTGGAAGTGTAGACTGGCAAAAAGCATCTCACTGAAGGATATTCAAACAATAGATGTCCCACTAGTTGTTAGGGGGTAGTGTCCTAACCTTTTCCATACTTAGAATATATATTTCTAATTATATCAGTTGTTTAATGAGTAAAACTGGATCCAAATTCTGGTTTCTACCTGAAATCAAATCACTTTCTATCTTAGAAATAAGAAACACATTGATATGGGAACAGTATGGAATATTTAATTAGCTGTTCTAATTTGTTTCTGTAATTTCATAATCCCTGAGTGACTATGTGCATGGTTGGTTGCTTTGTGTCTCAATCTGACAGATCTGTAGAACCGAATGCGTAAAAGTGCTACCAAAACTTCTCAGTTCCATCACTAAATCCTTCAAGTAACCCTGCAACACTGCAGCAATACAATTTGTTGCAAATTATATTTATCTATCACCTGTTGAAGAGCCAAACATAGGATCTTCTGGCATGGTGTAGCAGCGCTCATGCTCAGCATCTGCTTGTCAAAATCTGCCTTGGAGCTGTGCAAACACAGAGCCAGGTCTTTAGAAACAGAGGAAAGAGAGGGAGAAAGGGGTGACTCTGAAAGAACATTCAGTACCCAAGCCCACAGAGGAAGGAACTGAGATATAGAAAACAAAGAGCAATGTGTGGAAAAGTTCCACAAAAGATAGCGGAAAAATGGTTTCTAACTGAATAAACCCTGTGGTGTGTAGCTTGCATGTGCCAACAGGAGCCAAACAACAGGGTGGAAATAGCTAACCTTACTCAGTACATGCAGTCCTTTTGTTTAACACTTGACCCAGTTTCCATGTTAGGCTCTGGCGCAGGTTGTATACTTCCCTATGAATGTGATAATGTAAAGCAGTCAGTTGGCTATCGCCCACATGCATCTGTTTGTACTACTGCACAAAGAAACAGGATATATAGAGCCATGCTAAAGTATTTACACCCTGAACTGTGCCCATTTTGTCCTATTAAAATCACAAACCTTAATGTATTTTATTGGCATTTTATGTGATAAACCAACACAAAGTAGTGAATACTTGTAAAGTGGAAGGAAAATGATTAATGTTCTTTAACCTAGAAAAATCCGCAAATTGTGGTGTGTATTTGTATTCATGTCCCTTGAGTCAATATTTTGTAGGACCACCTTTGGCTGCAGTTCCAGCTGTAGGCCTTTTGGGGTTGTCTCTATAAGTGTTGAACATCTACACACTAAAAGTTTTGCAATTATTTTTTGAAACTCAGTCAGATTAGATAGAGAGCATATTTGAACAGAAAGTTTAAAGTCTTGCCACAGATTCTCAGTTGGAATTAGTTCAGGACTTTAACAAGGCTTCTGCCTCTGCTTCCTTGGACGCTTTCTCCATTTGCTCTCTGTTTGCTTGCATTAATTTACAGAAATGTTGGACTGAACTATTTTGAATCAGTGACATTCAAGGATTTGTCAGCAGTGTTTTTTCTTTTTCCTTATTTTAATCGCTTTCGAGAGAAGGACCGGACGTTAGGAGAAACTGCACAGCAACGCAAGCTAATTAGTAATATTTTATAGGTGAGAGCAGGGAGCATATACAGGGGTTGGACAATGAAACTGAAACACCTGGTTTTAGACCACAATAATTTATTAATATGGTGTAGGGCCTCCTTTTGTGGCCAATACAGCGTCAATTCGTCTTGGGAATGACATATACAAGTCCTGCACAGTGATCAGAGGGATTTTAAGCCATTCTTTTTGCAGGATAGTGGCCAGGTCACTACGTGATACTGGTGGAGGAAAACGTTTCCTGACTCGCTCCTCCAAAACACCCCAAAGTGGCTCAATAATATTTAGATCTGGTGACTGTGCAGTCCATGGGAGATGTTCAACTTCACTTTCATGTTCATCAAACCAATCTTTCACCAGTCTTGCTGTGTGTATTGGTGCATTGTCATCCTGATACACAGCACCGCCTTCAGGATACAATGTTTGAACCATTGGATGCACATGGTCCTCAAGAATGGTTCGGTAGTCCTTGGCAGTGGAATACTAGCACAAGTATTGGGCCAAGGGAATGCCATGATATGGCAGGCCAAACCATCACTGATCCACCCCCATGCTTCACTCTGGGCATGCAACAGTCTGGGTGGTACGCTTCTTTGGGGCTTCTCCACACCATAACTCTCCCGGATGTGGGAAAACAGTAAAGGTGGACTCATCAAGAGAACAATACATGTTTCACATTGTCCACAGCCCAACATTTGCGCTCCTTGCACCATTGAAACCGACGTTTGGCATTGGCATGAGTGACCGAAGGTTTGGCTATAGCAGCCTGGCCGTGTATATTGACCCTGTGGAGCTCCCGACGGACAGTTCTGGTGGAAACAGGAGAGTTGAGGTGCACATTTAATTCTGCCGTGATTTGGGCAGCTGTGGTTTTATGTTATTTGGATACAATCCGAGTTAGCACCCGAACATCCCTTTCAGACAGCTTCCTCTTGCGTCCATGGTTAATCCTGTTGGATGTGGTTCGTCCTTCTTGGTGGTATGCTGACATTACCCTGGATACTGTGGCTCTTGATACATCACAAAGACTTTCTGTCTTGGTCACAGATGCGCCAGCAAGACGTGCACCAACAATGTGTCCTCTTTTGAACTCTGGTATGTCACCCATAATGTTGTGTGCATTTCAATATTTTGAGTAAAACTTTGCTCTTACCCTGTTAATTGAACCTTCACACTCTGCTCTTACTGGTGCAATGTACAATCAATGAAGACTGGCTACCAGGCTCGTCCAATTTAGCCATGAAACCTCCCACACTAAAATGACAGGTGTTTCAGTTTCATTGTCCGACCCCTGTAAGTGGGGGAGGGGTGACCACTTTCTTTCACGATTTATTAAAGTGTAAAATGATTTTAATCTTTTGACTGTCCAGGTGAAGGGCCCTGCTCGAGCCATGTTCATGAACGTTTACAGGCCTCCGAAACCCAATGCAAACATTTTCAATGATATCAATGACTTTCCATCAGTGATATGTTGATTACGACTCCGTAATCATTGTGGGAGACTTCAATATCCATGTTGACAACCCTCTTAAACTTTGTAGTTTGACTCAACATGTTAAACAGCCAGCACACAATGGAGGACATGCTTTATTTTGGACCTAATTATCAGAAAGGGTCTGAACATTCCCAGAGTCTTTTGTAACTGATGTCGCCCTATCTGACTACTTCCTGTTGTCTTTGAAAGCATCAAATTCAGAAGATTAGAAGGGTAGTTTGTACATCAATATAAAGTCCAGTACCAATGTTGTGTCCAATTAAAATAAATGTGGGCAAAATGACACAATTCTACCATATCAACAATGAAAGCTTAGAAGAAATTCTACATCAAATAAGCTCTTTCTCCTGCTGTCTTGATATTTTACCCACAGCTTTCTTTAAGAAAGTTTTGTCTGTCATAGATTCTGATTCGATTCTAATAGAAATCCCTTTTGTCATGTGTTTTAGCCCAGCCCTCAAAAACAGCAATTATCAAACCACTGCTGAAAAAAACAATCTGGACAAATTGGTATTGCAAAAGTAAAGAGGCCATTTCAAATCCCTCCTTCATTATTGAGAAAGCTGCTTCAACAATTAAATACCTTCTGAACAATGACAAGACGCTTTGCCACCTTCTAGTCAGGTTTCCATGCTTACCACAGAACAGAGACTGCCCTTGTCAAGGTGTTGATGACGTCCGCATACATAGAGACTGTGGAAGAACCACAGTGTTGAAGGACTGGTACTTCTTTGTGTGAATAGATAACTTTCGAAGATGACAAAAATCACATGCAGTGTTCCCCAAGGTTCCATTTTGGGACCCTCCTATTCAATATCTACATGCTCCCCCTATTTCCGATTATAACAAACAACAAGATAAGTTAGCATAACTACGCAGATGCCACAAAACTATACATCACAATGTCACCAGGTGACCCTGAATGCATTCATGCGTTAGGTATATGCATAGAGCAAATCAATGCATGGATGTGTCATAATTTTTCTCAGTTCAATAAAAAAAAAAACTAAAGTAATAGCTTTTGGAAAAAAAGGAGGAGCAATCAAGAGTCAGTACACGCCTTCAGTTACAACAGCTACAAATCACTGATCAGGCCCGAAATCTGGGACTCAGACCTATACATTGTTGGCCTTCTATCTTAGATAGCTGAGTTTTCTCAACACAAACTAAAAACAAACATCATGGAATAAATATTTAGATTATTTCATTCTAAACTAATTTTCTACTCCCAAACACCACCTCTTACATGAACTGTGCTGAAGAAAAGTTGTCCATTCAGGTCGTGAGGGAATACCTCTTCAGTTAGAACTGCTATGGGGACTTCTCTGGGGAACAGGTCGCTCCTGTAGGCCTCAGAAGAGAATATCAAGCTTGTGTCAATTACCCACTTTTTATGAATGGATGCTGGGTACTCGAACAGCAAATTATTACTTAACTTGGGTCAAAGATTCCAGCTCTGACTCTCTCTTCCTGGGCTGAGCTGGAAGTAGGTTAATGCGATTTATTTTGAAAGTTCCAGAAATGTTCCTTTAATGTTTTAACCCATGGGTCCCAACACATGCAGATATTTTTTCAAAGCTGTGCTAGTTCTAAAGCTGATCATGTGAATGATCTTTCTAAAAAGGGGTCGAGATAACAGCTCAAATCCCTGGCAATTATTATATTTCAATAATTGTTTCTGAGAAAATTTGGTTCATCTGTATTCATAACATATAAATTAAGAAGGGGTTAATGGATGTGAGTATATGTTACCAGAGACCAATATGTCTCTACCTAGGGGGTCATTGACTACAGAAGTTGCCTGAAACGGGATATTCTTTCTTAGTAGTATCACTACCCCACGAGCATGTGAGGTGAATGGTGACCGATATATCTGAGACACCCAGTTACACTTTGGTTTATGTTATGTGTCCTATTTAATGTGGGTCTCTTATAAAAAAGATAATGTCCGCAGATAAGTATTTCTTTTCCCCTTTTTACTGCACTACTAAGCCCTTTTACAATCCATGAGATCGGTGTATCTGAGCCACAGAACAAACCCAATAACACAACGCTGGTTGGCCCCCTCCCTCCCACCAATCGCAACCCCAGAACCTGACGCATATCTTCCCCTCTCAAGCAAAACAGGAGCTGCTGGACAAATACTAGACCTGATCTAGTCAAGTGACGGCACCCTCCATCACAACAAAACATTAGTAATATAATTACATAACTCTACCGGATATTCTTAGAACATACTTTCTGGAAGGGATGATCTGCGCCAAGGTGTGTTCATAATTAGCCTGCAGGCAGAAAATCAATATCTTTTTAAAGCAGTGGGATGCCGTCTGTCAAGTAGACCACAGAATGACGCTGTACAGTAAGCAATGAACTCGCTCACCTCTAAAAGGCTAAAAAAAAGTTGTGTTCACATGCCAATTTGCACATTATTCCTTTTCAGTGACGCTTTGTTTCTTCTGTAGGTGAGCCACCTCTGCTTGTGCCATATCACACCCCCTGACATTTCCATCCTTCCAGTGCAGATGCAGCTAAGCTGGGTAGCGTCGCTGGAACTTAATTCCTTCTTCTCTCAGGGCTTGCATCACATTCCAGATAACATGGCACTGGCTCATTACTCTGCTGGTGTAGTCTGGAAAAATCTGAACTTTGTTCGCCTTGTAGTCCATCAGCTGCGTCCTGGCAAAGCGTAGAATTTGCTCTTTCTGCCGAAAGTGATGTATTCGGGCTATGATGGTGAGTGGTTTGCACCCACTGCAGGCTTGGGCCACAGAGAGCAATATACATGGTCAACTTTGAATAGAGTAGAGGCGTGGTAAGGCGTATTCGTCACTTCCTGTTTGCACTTGGTGGATTGTTTGGTGTGTGAAGGCTCTCTCGTTTGATCTAATTTCTCTCTACTGTGATATCTCTTACTTGTTCTAATACATAAGCACGTTAAAACATATACGTTCTGTTGCTGCTTTTAACGTTTGGGGATTCTCCGTGTCTTACACAGTTTTTTATAGTAGTGGTAAGGGTTGCTAGCTTAGCGTTAGCTTTAGCTCCACCATGGCTACCCGTTCTGCTGTTTCTCTATCTGAGTCTCCTCCTCTCTCCTGCTCTCTGTGTCAGATGTTCAGTTACTCCTCTGCCTCCTTTAGTGATAATGGTACATGTAATAAATGTAGCATTTTTGTAGCTCTGGAGGCGAGGGTGTCGGAATTGAAGGCCCGGATCCGCACTGTTGAAAAACCAGCAGATAGCTGAGGCTCCTTAGCCAGCGCAGAGCCACCGAGGGTATCTCCCCGTAGCAGTCCTACAGCTGAGCCCGCGCAGCCGCGGCCTCAGGCCGGCTGGGTGACGGTACGTAGAAAGCATAGTCCTAGATCCCAGCCCACAGGTCACCACCAACCCGTAAATAAGCGTAAATACAGTAAGATTGTAATTCATGCTGGCGGTAATGACACCCGGTTACGTCAATCGGAGGTCACTAAAGTTAGTGTTGCTTCGGTGTGTAAGTTTGCCAAAACAATCTCGGACTCCGTAATTTTCTCTGGTCCCGTCCCCAATCTGACCAGTGATGACATGTTTAGCCGCATGCTGTCATTCAACCGCTGGCTGTCTAGGTGGTGTTCAGAAAACAATGTGGGCTACATTGATAATTGACGAACATTTTGGGGAAAACCTGGTCTGATCCGGAGAGACGGTATCCATCCCACTTTGGATGGAGCAGCTCTTCTTTCTAGGAATCTGGCTGAATTTATTAGTTCTCCAAACCTCTGACAACCCAGGGTTCATACCAGGAAGCAGGGTCGTAGTTTACACTCCTCTCTGCAGCTTCTGTACTGCTACCCACCCATTACCCTATTAAGACAGTGTCTCGCCCACGGCCAAAATTGAATAGATTAAAAAATTATCTAAAAAGAGGAAATCGGGAAAATCTAATAAACACAACTCAGACTAAAAATAAAAATAAAACAATTAAATGTGGCTTACTGAACATAAGATCTCTCTCTTCAAAGACTTTGCTAGTTAGTGACCTGATTTCTGACAATCAGATTGATTTATTTTGCCTCACAGAAACCTGGCTGCAGCAAGAAGATTATGTTACTATAAATGAGTCAACTCCTACTAATTGTTTAAATTTTCACGTTCCTCGAAATACTGGGCAAGGAGGAGGAGTAGCAACCATCTTTCAGTCCGATTTGTTGACTAGCCCCAGACCAATCAATAGCTACAACTCTTTTGAATATTTAATCCTTAGTTTTCCTCATCCAAATTGCAAAGCACTAAAACCACTTCTGTTTGTTGTTTTGTACCGTCCACCAGGCCCTTACTCTCAAGTTTTCAGACCTTTTATCTGATTTAGTGTTAAATACAGATAAAGTTATTATGGTGGGGGATTTTAACTTTCATGTTGACACTGAAAGTGATAGCTTAAATATATCCTTTTATGGTATCTTAGACTCAATTGGCTTTGCTCAAAACATTAACAAACCTACCCACGTTTGTCTTCATTCTCTAGACCTTGTGCTGACATATGGCATTGAGTGTAAAGACATAACAATATTTTCTCACAATCCTGTGCTGTCTGACCACTTTTTAATAACCTTTTAGTTTAATTTTTAACAGAGTACTCCCACCTGAAAAAAAATTTCATTATAGTAGATCATTATCAGACAATGCTGTAACCAACCTTTAAAGAATCTGTTCCACTTTTAAATTTCCTTTTTTCACAGAAAAAAGAGTGGAGGGAAAAATTTTGTTTCTTCCCTTCACAATTGATTCTTTTGTTCATAGTGTTACTTCATCATTGCGTGGTGCATTAGACAATGCAGCCCCCTTGAAAAAAAGGTAATTATTCATAGGAGACTAGCTCCCGGGTTTTAATTCAGAGCTGCGTACTTTAAAGCACAATGTTAAAAAAATTGGAGAGAAAATGGCGCTCTACACAACCTAGAGGATTCCTACTTAATCTGGAAAAATAGCCTACTTTTTGTATAAAAAGACACTTCCCCAAGCCAGAACAGCTTATTTCTCATCCTTTAAATAGAAGAGAACAAAAATAAACCTAGGTTTCTCTTTAGTACAGTTGCTAACTTACACAGAGTCATTGCTCTGTTTGACCATTTTTTCCTTCCCCTTTAGCTCTCAGCAGTCATGACTTTATGGTTCTTCCAAAAAAAATTGATTCTATTAAAAAAAGAAAATTTTTGCATACTCCCAAAATATTACTTCATCCTGAGCAAGTTAGAAAAAATTTGGAATAACTGTAAAACCTGATTTGTTGTCTGTTTTGATCCTTGGAGTTTCCCTGAGTTATCAAAATATTGTTTCATCTAACCTTAAACTTGTAGTTAGACCCAACCCCCAACCCAAAATTTTTTAAAGGAAGTGTCCCTTTTTACCACCCCTTTTTTTGATATGTTAATTTTTTTAGTAAAGGGTAGTACAAAAGTTTTTAAAGGTACTGAAATTTAAACTTTGTTAAAAAAACCTTCGTTGTCAGATGACTTAATAAATTACAGACCGTACCCAATTTTCCCATTCTTATCTAAAAATCTTGAGAAATATTTTTGCTAACAAATTGTGAGATTTACACAGAAATGACCTGTTTGAAATTTCAGTCAGGTTTCAGAGCTCATCATACCTGAAACAGCTCTGCTGAAAGTCACTAATGTTTCTTATTGCCTCAGAAAATGGACTTTGTCTGTACTTGTCCTCTTAGATCTCAGTGCTGCATTTGATACAGTCGATCTAATATTCTCTTAGAAAGGCTGGAATATGCTGTAGGATCAGGGGAACAGTGCTAGGGTGGTTTTAAAATCTTTTTGTCTGCAGATTCCAGTTTGTTCATGTAAATGATAAATCATCTTTAAACTCCGGGGGTTTAATTGTGGAGTCCCACAGGGTTTCATACTTGGGCCAATTCTCTTTATATATATATGCTTCCAATAGGTAAAATTATCAGGCAGCATAGAAAAAATTTTCATGTTACGTTGATAATATTCAGCTTTTACTTATCCATAAATCCTGATGAGCCCAACCAGTTAGATAGACTACAAGCATGTCTTGAAGATATAAAAAACTTGGATGACTTAAAATTTTCGCTTTAAAATTAACAAGACGAATTCCGTCTTTTGGGCCGAGTCTTTAAAAAAAGAAACTGCTTAGTCAAACACTTAACCTGGATGGCATTAAAAATTTACCTCCCATAATAAAAAAACCCTTTTTGGTTATTTTTACCAGGAATTCTTTAAATCCCATATTTAAAAAGGTTTCTAGGGGTTTTTCCTTTTTTCATCTCCAGAACAGCCAAAAATTTGAAAAAATCCTGCCCCCGGGTGTGCTGAAAAAAATAGCCATGCATTTTACTTCAAGGTGGATATAGTAATTCTTTTACTATCAGGATGCCACAAAATGCAGTTTAAAACCTTCAGTGATTAAAATTGCAGCAAGAGTTCTGTTTTAAAAAATTTAAAAAGGAGTCATATTTTCCCCCACTTTTGTTTCCCTTATTTTCCCCTGTTTTAAAACCAGAAAAGAATTTAAAAATTTCCTTTTCACATATAAAGCCCTTAATGATTTGCTCTATCATACATCAAATTGATTCTTCCCTATGTTCCCATCAGAGCACTTCGTTCCAGAGGCAGGTTTTGGGGGTTCCCGGTCTCTAAAGTAAATGGGACAGTCCTTTGTTATCAGGCTCCCTCCTGTGGAACCAGCTCCCGTTTTTTGTCCCTGGGGCGGACACCCTGTCTACTTTTAAGGGTAGGCTTAAAAATTTCCTTTTGATAAAGCTTATAGTTAGAGTGGCTTTTGGTTTTTCCTGAGCTATTTCCTTATTTTTACCTCCGTCTTCTTTTTCCCCTTGTTGGGGTGGAGTAAGGGGGGGTCAGGTTTAGCCTAAACGGGTCATTATGGGTTAGGGGCAAACCCCCCCCTCCATTTCTGCTACCTGTATGACCCCTCTCTTTTCTGGGGTTATGGTCAATCTGACAGAGAGAGGTATCCAATCGTTGGGTTTTTAGTATAACCAAGGCCATCAGTGGGGCCCAGATGGACAAACTGTCTACTTTTAAAGGCTAGGCTTAAAAATTTCCTTTTTTATAAAGCTTATAGTTAGAGTGGCTTAGGTTTTCCTGAGCTTTCTCTGTAGTTTTTCTGCTATAGGCTTAGGCTGCTGGAGGACATAATGACCACTTTCACCCTCTTCGCTACATTCTCACACTACTCTTCAATTTTTTATTTTTTGTGTTATTTCAGCTTTTAACTTTGTTTTTCTCTCTTTTCTCTTCCTAAAAACTACACCTGGCCTGACTCTGTGTCTACCTGTGACACCTTTCTGAGAGGGGGAAAAACTTTCTGCTCGGCAAACCCCCTTATGCTCACCCTCTACCGATGATCCACATGGCCCTGTCTTTCAGTGGTTAACCCTTTTTCCTCCTAGACATAGCTACTGACTGAGCTTTTACTGTAACTAATTATATGTGCTCTCTTTAGACTCTAAAATTGAAAACTGGCTCAGAGTTTTTTTCTGTTCCTTTTTTTCTAGGTGAAAACACTAAAGGAGCTACACAAATTTAACATTTACTTTCCCTTCCATAGAAATTTCTCCTGGGTCAGTCTTCTTTGTTCCTTTTTGTCTCTGCTCTGTTCTCTCAAACCCCCAGTCGGTCGTGGCAGATGGCCGCTCATACTGAGCCTGGTTCTGCTGGAGGTTTCTTCCTGTTAAAAGGGAGTTTTTCCTCTCCACTGTCGCTACATGCATGCTCAGTATGAGGGATTGCTGCAAAGTCAACGCCAGTGACTGTCCACTGTCTCTACATGCTCATCCGGGATGAGGGAATGCTGCAAGTCACTGACTGGATGCAATCTGCTGGGTTTCCTTAGATAGACAAACCTTTTATCCAATTTGAATAAATAACAGAATCTGACTGCACTGTTCAATGATTAAGATTAATTGGAATGTATGTACCTGAGTTTTGTGAAGTGCCTTGAGACGACATGTGTGAATTGGCGCTATATAAATAAACTGAATTGAAATTGAATTGAAATTGAAAGTTGTTTACCCAGTAGTTCCGGCGTGAGTTGTTATGTTTCCGAGAACGAGTCTCCAAATCCAGTAATTTGGTTTGGAACTGGTTGGCAAGCTTTGCAAGGTTCTCACATTTAGCTTCAAGCGCTCCTAGCGCCCTTTAAGTGCATTTGTTACTAATTCTTGACCACCCATGCGGTTTGTACAGAGATCACAGATTGAAGCTTCAAAACGTTCATCAAATTACTCCAGTCTTCATTCTCTTGCATATAGTGCCCCTCTCTCTTCCTATCAGATTAAATGTTTTATAAGCTGTGTTTTCTTGAGAAACAAATTTCTTTCCATTTAAACATGAATTCATCATTTCTAAAGGAACTGAAATTCATCGGGCAGGATGTTTATAATTTTACAGGCCTGTAACCGTCTGTAAGCAGAGTCCAACAAAGCTGTTCTGTTTTATATAATTTTTTTAGCTTTAAACTCTGTGTTATGGAACGTTCTGCATATGAAAATAAGAGTTAAGGTAAGGATCAATATTCTCTAGGGATGTCATGTTCTCCAGGTGTTTGGGTTTCTTTTGTGTCTCTACTTTCATGATTTTCCTGTTTATGTTCTCTAGGTGTTGCGGTACTATTTCATTCCTTTGTGTTTAGTTTCTGACTTTATTCTTGTGTATTGTTCTTTGTACATTTGGACGTAGTTTTGTTATATATGTGTTAGCATTTTTCCTCTTATTTTAATAGTGTCTTTGTATCTGAGTCGAGAGCTTCATTGGTGTTTATTATTCTCCATCCCTCAGCTTCCCTGCATTAATTTTGCCACAGCTGCTCCACATCTCCTCTAGTTAGCTCATTGTGGTTTCTTTGTCATCTTCCACCCCTGCCACAGTGTTTAAGCTTCTGATTTCCATTCTTCACTGCTGGATTCTTCCGTTTGGCTTTTTCCACCATGCCTGTTTTTCTGCCCATGCTCCATGATCTGTTCTCCCTGTGTAAGACCAGCCTGTAGGTTTTTCTGTTTCAATATAAAATTACTATTTTGACAGTTCAGTCTCTACACTTTACCAATCTAAAAACATGACAATGTGTTATAATAAGCAGGAAGGAGAGGGAAAAAAGATGGTAAAACCCTGTTAACCACAGATCTTCTAAAGAAATCAGTAACAGTATCTTAGATATACTGTAGTAGTATCTTTGTGACCTCTGCATGGCACTTGTTAGCCAGTCAGTTAGTTAAAGACAAATAAGCAGAAATGATACACATCTGAACAAGAAAATTTTCTTGTTTTAATATGATGGTGCTGCATTGTTTAACATACTTATAAATGTTGGCAGAATCAGTATAGACCAAAATTAACTGAATATCAATATTGTGAAAGGGACGATTTTATTGTCTGATAATGGTATCGGCATTCCTCTGCATGTGTGTGTTTTTCCTGGACGACTCGTCCTTCTTCCTTCTGCTGAGATTGCTCTGATGCAGTCTGTAGGTTTTCCTGGCTTGGACTCTCTCCTTCTCCAGAACCTCTGTGTCATCCAGAATCTCAAGGTCTGGGATCTGACTGATCACATAATGTCTGCGGAAAAGGCCACATGACAACAACAATTCAGTCAACCTGGACAAAATGTTCAGTTGCTAAGATGATGTCATCTTTAGTTGTCGTCCAAAACAGCCCAAAGGAAACTGACTTCCTGGTGCAACAAGGCAAAAGTGTTTCTTTCAAATATTTCAGTTGTTTTATAAATTATTAGATATGTTTAACAGAGGAAACAAATGCCTGGGTGTATCTGTTCACGTATCACGTATACTTATTGAATAAGAATACTGGAGAATAAAAAGAACTAGAGAATACTGGCTCTAAGACAGGAGGGATGGGGCATTTGAATATATTACATATTTTTAAAAACTGGAACATTTAAAATTGTTTGATAAGGAAGCATAAAAATGAACTGTAGACACAAACAGGTAGACTTCTGTCAGATTTAACAAGCCATTCTACAGTAACCTTGTGCTGTGGCTATTTTGAGCCACAAAGGGATGCATATATATATATATATCAGTTCCAAAGAACATCACAGTAATTTGGATTATTACAAGCACTGCCAATGATGTATTAATTTGTTCTTTGCAACCTGAGCTTACAACACACTGCACCTTAAAGATGTGTTTAGACAAAATATTAAAGTTTGTTCCTCATTTATAGTTCCTTTATTATTCCTAACTGTTATGTCAGCAACAATATATAGCAGCTAGTTAGAAATTTTATTTCATACACATATTTTTAACAGTCAGTTGAAACCAGCTATTTACGTGCAGTATATGAAAAAACACATAATCAGATTTCTTACTGTCTGACATTACACCAGACTAAATGTTTCCTGTAAGGTTACCAAAATTATTTCTATTTGCTAAATGCCAGTATAATAAGAGATTTTTAAATTACATTCTTCAAAGTCAGAAGTTTACATACACTAAGTTATTACTACTACTACCACTAGTTATTGTTTGGGCACAGATATTGATGTCATGTTTTTGTAAACTTCAGGTTAATTCACAAAATTTGAATTCAGTGCAAGCACACCGGTTGGGTGTATTCTAAGGTGACACATCTAATACACTGACACACACTCCAAGTGTGACATCATGAAAATCAGCCAAGATCTCAGGAAGATAGTTATGGACCTGCATAAATCTGGTTTATCCTTAAGTTCAATTTCCAGATGCCTGAAGGTTTCATGTTCATCGGTTCAAACAATTATATGCAAGAATAAACAGCCTGGGGACGTCCAGCTATCATACTCTTCAGGAAGAAGATGTGTTCTGTATCCCAGAGATGAACATGTTCTGGTATGAAATGTGTGAATCAACCCAAGAACAAAAGCTTGTGAAAATGCTGCTGAAAATGTGAGTGTCATTATCCACAGTGAAATGAGTCCAGTACCAGCATGAGGTGAAAGGTCCCTCGAAGAAGAAGCCAATAATCCAAACACAACATCAAAAGCCAGATTACAGTTTGCAGATGTACTTAAGGACAAATACCTTGAATTTAGAGACATGTCCTGTGGTCTGATAAAAGTAAAATTGAAATGTTTGGTCATAACGGGGGGTGGGGGGGGCGCTGTGTTTTAACATAGGAGGGGCTTTACATTATATATATATATGGAAACAGTGAAGCAACATCTGTAGAAATCAGTCAGGAACTTGAACCTTGGACACAAACGGGTCTTCCAAATGGACAATGACTTTGATCAAACCACCAAATTAGTTTCAAATTAGTTGCTGAAGGACAGCAAAGCCAAAGTTCTGGATTGACCACCACAAAGCCCTGATCTCAGTCACATAGAAAATTTGTGAGAAGAGTTGAAAAGTGTGTGGGAGCAGAGACCTACAAACTCAACCCAGTTCTACCAGCTTTATTAAAAGTAATGGGACAAAATTCCTGAAAACTATTGTGAGAAGCTTGTGGAAAGAAATCCAAACGTTTGAGTTTGCTAGTTCCACAGTTTAAAGGGCGGTCTATTAAATAATACAGAAATGGAAGTAAACTAATACATTCTAAACATCTTGGAGAATGTTTAAAGGAATTCTCTCATTATTTAGGCATTTAGCAAATAATAATTTTGGTAATCCGAACTTACCTAGAAAAGGGAAAATCTAGTCTGATTTAATGTAAGACAGTGAAAAAAAGGTTATGTGTCTTTTTATACAGGAAATCTAAACATCTGCATTAAAAGATCTATAGATTAAAGCAGATGTTTATTGAAAATAATATCTAAAGCAACATATTATTTATCAAGATACCTGTGTTTTGGAAGAGAAATGAAAGTAAAAAGCTCACCTGTAGTCTTTATATTGGGACAGACTTCCTCCATTGAAGTAGCTAGGTGCTGCCTCATTGTTCATCATACTCAGCATCCTACAGTTCGAAAGGAACAGAGACATGCATCAGATAGAGGACAGAAGGATGCGCTACCATCAGCTGCCTGCAGAACTGGAAATAATAGCTGACTTGATATTGGGGAACTTTCGCATGATCTCCTCCACAAACACTGGCAGGTTGTGAATCTTGTTTTTGTTGATGCAAACTGCGGTAATACTCGGCATGTAGGGAAACTTGACATGAGATGTGTAGTTGTTGGAGTCCAGAATCAGAGTGCTAAGCTTCTCGAGCCGCCCCAACAGAGCCGGGTTCCAGTAAAGACTGAATCAAGGAGATCACACCAAAAACGTGGATGGCCTGTTCACTGAATGTAGAACTGCTGGCAAAACCATCCATCCATCCATCCATCCATCCATCCATCCATCCATACATACATACATACTTCCATACATTCATACATACATACATACATACATACATACATACATACATACACACATACATACATACATACATACATCCATACATACAGGGGTTGGACAATGAACCTGAAACACCTGTCATTTTAGTGTGGGAGGTTTCATGGCTAAATTGGACGAGCCTGGTAGCCAGTCTTCATTGATTGTACATTGCACCAGTAAGAGCAGAGTGTGAAGGTTCAATTAACAGGGTAAGAGCAAAGTTTTACTCAAAATATTGAAATGCACACAACATTATGGGTGACATACCAGAGTTCAAGAGAGGACAAATTGTTGGTGCACGTCTTGCTGGAGCATCTGTGACCAAGACAGCAAGTCTTTGTGATGTATCAAGAGCCACGGTAACCAGGGTAATGTCAGCATACCACCAAGAAGGACAAACCACATCCAGCAGGATTAACTGTGGACGCAAGAGGAAGCTGTCTGAAAGGGATATTTGGGTACTAACCCGGATTGTATCCAAAAAACATAAAACCACGGCTGCCCAAATCACGGCAGAATTAAATGTGCACCTCAACTCTCCTGTTTCCACCAGAACTGTCCGTCGGGAGCTCCACAGGGTCAATATACACGGCCGGGCTGCTATAGCCAAACCTTTGGTCACTCATGCCAATGCCAAACGTCGGTTTCAATGGTGCAAGGAGTGCAAATCTTGGGCTGTGGACAATGTGAAACATGTATTGTTCTCTGATGAGTCCACCTTTACCGTTTTCCCCACATCCGGGAGAGTTACGGTGTGGAGAAGCCCCAAAGAAGCGTACCACCCAGAATGTTGCATGCCCAGAGTGAAGCATGGGGGTGGATCAGTGATGGTTTGGGCTGCCATATCATGGCATTCCCTTGGCCCAATACTTGTGCTAGATGGGCGCGTCACTGCCAAGGACTACCAAACCGTTCTTGAGGACCATGTGCATCCAATGGTTCAAACATTGTATCCTGAAGGCGGTGCTGTGTATCAGGATGACAATGCACCAATACACACAGCAAGATTGGTGAAAGATTGGTTTGATGAACATGAAAGTGAAGTTGAACATCTCCCATGGCCTGCACAGTCACCAGATCTAAATATTATTGAGCCACTTTGGGGTGTTTTGGAGGAGCGAGTCAGGAAATGTTTTCCTCCACCAGTATCACGTAGTGACCTGGCCACTATCCAGCAAGAAGAATGGCTTAAAATCCCTCTGACCACTGTGCAGGACTTGTATATGTCATTCCGAAGACGAACTGATGCTGTATTGGCTGCAAGAGGAGGCCCTACACCATCCTAATAAATTATTGTGGTCTAAAACCAGGTGTTTCAGTTTCCTTGTCCAACCCCTGTACATTCATACATATCAGGACACAAAGATCTAAGATCCGAGTGGAACCTGCTCCACATAAAGCAAATACTGGTTTTCCTAGTGCAGCAATATTCAAACAGCTGTTTCCAGGGAGTCATACAGGTAATCAAATAGCAGGTAATAAGACCACCAGCACACTGAGATGTTCAATGTATCTACAAAGCGTCATCTGCATCTCATGACTTTTACTCACGGTTTTAAATAGAATATTGGTCACTTCAGCAACTCCCTGACAAACACACTGTTCAGGTTGTGATGCCATCACTTCTTAGGCCTAGATGTGCCAGTTCCTTGAAATTCTAATCATCATTTACATACCAATTCACGATCTGAAGCAAATTATGTCCAAATTGGACAGGAGTGTATCTTATTTACCAGATGGTTTTGTAGCCACAAAAATAACATCACACTCTGCAATGAAAGTATTTTGACCCACTTGGTTGCTTTAAGGCCTATGTTCTTTGAGGCAGAAGCTTCACTGTACAAGCTGAATAAAAAACAATCTTTCTTACCAGTTAGGTGTTGTACCTGGTCTTTTAATTACTTATGAGCTATCCAGGAATTTATACACAGGACACTTTGAAAGCAGACAAGTTGTAAGATGTTAGAATTATCTTCAGGACATGTATAAAAGGTGTTTTATTTAGAGTTGTCAGAGGACTTGTCTGTTCCTGTCAAGCATCTTAGAGAGTACCTCACCAGTCTCATAAGCTGTGGATGTATCTTTCTTGGCCACATGGATTTCTCATTCAAGTTCATTGCAGCTTTAAAACATGGTAACTTGGTGAGCATAGTTATTCCGTTTTTTACTATAAATGGATTTCCTGACAAATGGATCTTTAAGTATTGCCTCAACCCAGTAATCAATAAAGCTGGGTTGCAAATATAGGTAACAGTATATAAGTTATTTATAGCTGCAGGGAGTAATTTTTCAGCTCGGGACATTAGACTACATTGAAAACTGGATGACTTAAAGATGATTTTTAAAATCTTGTTTAGCCAATGAACACTTTATGCCCTCACCAACTCCACAGGCTCTGATTAGGGGGCTGTTTCACCCAGCAGCTGGGGAGGCTGAACAAGAGGCAGCTGCAAGCTCCAGATCACCATGTATGGATGTCAAATAATAGACACCACTGATATAGTGAAGGATTTACTCATAAAGTTAACACTGAATTTAAACAGATTAAGAAAACACACTATTAAAAATATGACTGCCATATAAAGCAGACCACACTGATTATCAAAACTTTGCTGAGACATTTGCAATTTCCTGAGACATTATGTCTGCAATGAACATCTCTGTATCAGTTTAACAAACTATAAAGGCCTGATTTCCCCGTAAACTTCAGTATTCATTCATGTGAACAACAACTTGTTGTTATTTGTATGTTTTACATTTACTTCTCTGATTCTTATACTTTTGTTCTCTGTTTTCATACAACAGTGCTGCTTTTTTTGAACCAGGAGTAGAGTGAGGGGTGGATTCTCAGTTTTCCACAATTAATTTTCAGTTGGACTGGGGTCAAGATTACTGGACATGTCACTGAACTCGTGTGTGTTACTGCAAAGAAAACAAACTCTCTCTGCCTTGTATCAAGATGGTTTCATTCTATTATAAGTTTATTATGATTTAGTATACCTCCGTCTTCTTCCCTCCCTGTTGGATGGAGTAAGGGGGAGTCAGGTTTAGCCTAAACCGGCTCAGTTATGGTTGAGGTGCAAACACACCCTCCATTTCTGCTACCTGTATGACCCCCTCTCTTTTCCAATGGTTATAATCAATCTGACAGAGCGAGGTATCCCAATCGTTGTGGTTTTTAGTATAACCACGGCCATCAGTGGGCTCTAGATGGACAAACTGTCTACTTTTAAGGCTAGGCTTAAAACTTTCCTTTTTGATCAAGCTTATAGTTAGATTGGCTTAGGTTATCCTGAGCTATCTCTGTAGTTATGCTGCTATAGGCTTAGGCTGCTGGAGGACATAATGACCACTTTCACCCTCTTCGCTACATTCTCACACTACTCTCCAATTTTGTATTATTTGCTGTTATTTCAGCTTTTAACTTTGTTCTCTCTCTTTTCTCTTCCTAGAAGCTACACCTGGCCTGACTCTGTGTCTATCTGTGACACCTTTCTGGAGAGGGGCAACAACTTAATGCTCACCCTCTACCGATGATCCACATGGCCCTGTCTTTTAGTGTTTAACCCTTTCTCTCTCCTAGACATGGCTACTGGCTGAGCTTTTACTGTAACTAATTATATGTGCTCTCTTTCAGACTCTTACCTTGAAAACTGGCTCAGAGTTTATATGTTCTTTCTTTCTAGGTGAAACGACTAAAGAAGCTGCATCCATTAACATTTACTTTTCCTTCCCATAGAAAGTACTCCTGGATCAGTGCTTCTGTATTCTTTTTGTGTCTCTGCTCTGTTCTCTCTAACCCCCAGTCGGTTGTGGCAGATGGCCGCTCACACTGAGCCTGGTTCTGCTGGAGGTTTCTTCCTGTTAAAAGGGAGTTTTTCCTCTCCACTGTCGCTACATGCATGCTCAGTATGAGGGATTGCTGCAAAGTCAACGCCAGTGACTGTCCACTGTCTCTACATGCTCATCCGGGAGGATTGACTGCTGCAAGTCACTGACTGGAATCAATCTGCTGGATTTTTTAGATAGAAAAACTTTATATCCAATTTGAATAAATAACAGAATCTGACTGCCCTGTTCAATGGTTAGGATTAATTGGAATGTATGTACCTGACTTTTGTGAAGTTAAGTAGGAATGAATTGCCGTTTGTGTATCCGGTATTCATTCATTCATGAATGGGGATAATTAAGGTACAAGCGTGCTTTGACTTTTCTTTCTGAGGTCTACAGAAGCAAACTTTGTCCCAGAGAGTTCCCAGCAGAGACCCTGTCTCTACAACGCCTAGTGGAGCAGTTTATCCCGGTCTGAAGGAAGGACAACGGGACCGCATCACCGTGGCTACAGCAATAATGTGCAGTTTAGTCGGCCCGACAGCACGAGCTGCCCCACCTCACAGCTATGGAGGTTAGCTGCGAGGTAACCCTTTGTTAACTGTGGATCCTTTCCTCAACTTCGTCGCCCGGACAACTTTTCCTCAGCACGGTTTTATGTAAGAGGTAGTGTTTTGGGCAGAGAGTAGTAGTTTAGAATTAAATAATCTGCACAAGGTTCGTTTTATGACGTTTGATTTTGTTTGTATTGAAAACTCAGCTATCTTAGTGCTAGCAGATTACCTGCTCAGCGCATGTGCTCAGTTTATGTGTTCTGTGTTTCTAAAGTTAAGGCAAACTTTATTTAAAGGGTGATTTTTAAACACAGAAGATCGTCCATAACGTGCCATCCACGCTTTGCATTTTAAGCCTTTTAGTGGTATTTTAAAGGTATGTGTTTGATTCTGATGATAAGCTTCTTTTGTTAGCCTCAACCGCTAACAGCTAAGAACACGTGCTTGCCTACTTTGAGTCAGCTGAAGATCATTTACCCAAAAAGGTTGTTAGTTAAATCTAGGAAATAATATTTCCCGAAATATCATTTTACTAATCTTGATAACTAAGTAAACACCATTAAGATCCATTTATCCATAAAGATTTGGTTCTTATTCAAAATAATATTTCCTTAAATATTATTTAAATATTTCCTTAATAATGTTTCCATAAATATTCAATAAATAAAGGCATTTAATTAAAAACCATTAAGCCCCATTTCTCCAGAAAGATTTGGTTCTTTTTCAAAATAATATTTCCTTAAATATTATTTTACTATTTCCTTAATAATATTTATTTCAATAGTATTTTAATAAATAAAGGCAGCTAATTAAACACCGTTGAGAATTGGTCATCCAGAAGGTTGGTTTTATTCAGCAAATCATTCTTTAAAATATTATTTTATTAAAATAATGTTTTATCTGATCTGCAGTGTGAATGGTTGTTTAGAGGTATACCAATTATTGCCTAAGTTAGTTCCAAGATTAACTTAACTTCATTTCCAGATTCTTCTGGTATTCACAGGACAACTGTGTTATTTAATAAAATATTAAAGTATTAATATTAAATATTAAATAATATATTCATAATGCCATAGCGAGTGTGAGATGCCACAGACCTGCCCCCCTGGACCTGAGACAGACACGAAGCAGATCCAAGCCACAGACATCCTAAGGCCTCTCAGAGCACAGGAACGCCAGGAGAACCACTACCGCAACTCCCCCAGAGTAGAACAGAGGTGAGCCCCAGGGGAACCACCCAGCAGCCACAGTGCAGAAGCCCCAGGGAGCTGCAGTGACGAGCAGTTGAGCAGTCGCTTCAGGAAGAGTAGTCGTCTTGCAATCAGAAGGTTGTTGGTTCGATTCCAGCTTCCTCATGTCATATGTCGATTTGCCCCTGGGCAAGGCACTTAACCCCAAGTTGCCTACCAATCTGCATATCGGTGTATGAATGTATGAGCGTTAGTGTGTGCGATTTGGTGAATGTGGCTCTAGTGTAAAGCGCCTTGAGTGGTCTGTATGACTGGAAAGGCGCTATATAAGTTCAGTCAATTTACTATTCCATTTACCGCCTATGCCTGAGCAGATCCAGCCATGGACCCAGAGACCCGAGACCCTGGGACACATCACATCAACCCGACAGAGCCCAGGGGCCCAGGCCCTGGCAAGCAGCCACCGGGAGTGAGCCAGCACACACCAAGGCACCCAGCCTCAGACAACGAGAACCACGAGTACACCAGCGGGCAGAGACACCAGCCACCAGCATGGAGTGTGGCGGGGAGGAAATAGGCCCCGCATTTGATGGGGGGCCTAAGCTGATCCAGGAGAGGGAGCAGCCCAAGACCTAACCTCACACAAAAACAGACACACACAGTCTCAATCACACATTCCCACCCTCATGCGTACATATAAAAACACTCACACCCACGCACCGAACAAAAAGACACACAACAACCCCCCCGGACACGACAGCCAGCGGAGCAGCACACCACCAAGCCTGGCCAACCATCCCAGCAATCCCGAGAGAACAGAAACGCTAGTCCCAGCACCAATCAACCCCCAAGACCAGAACCCCGACTCCAGCCCAGACCCTGACCAGATTTTATTGCTGATTTTATTTAGATTTTCCCCAAAAATGAGCACAGTTAGAGGCCAGCTACATGTTTCATACACTCTCGAATGGCAAAAACAAACCAAGATAAGCATCTTGGTTTGGCTAGGATATGCATTTTCTTGCAGAAGTATTCATACCCCTTGAACGTTTTGACATTTTGTCACATTGCAGACTGTAAATGTATTTTATGTTTTATGAAAAGTGTGGGTTGCATTTATATTTAGCCTCACTTCGTAGAACTACCTTTGTCATCTGTCCTAGCTGTAGGTATTTTAAGGTTTGTCTCTGCCAGCTTTGAACATCTACAGACTAAAACGTTTGCCCATTGCTCTTTGGAAAATATCTTGGATGCAGAATGTCTGAACTTCAGTTTTTAAGTTTTACCACATATTCTAAGTTGGTTTTAGGTCTAAACTTTGACTTGGCCATTCTAACACTTGGATATGCTTTGATCAAAATCATGCATTGTAGCTCTGTCTGGAAGGTGAACCTGCACCCCAGTTTTCGGTCTCTGCAGCCTCTAACAGGTTTCATCAAAGATTGTCCTGTATTTAGCTCCATCCATCTTCCCATCAACTCTGACTAGCTGTCCCTGCTGAAGAAAAGCATTCCCACACCACAGTACTGCCACCATTATGTGCCACTGCGGGAATTGTATGTTAAAGATGATTTGCAGTCTTTGCTTGCCTCCACTTATATCATTTTACACGTAGGAAACTTTAAACAAGACTTGTCTTTCGTCTTGGAGCCATTCCTTAAAGGCCAGATTTGTGGAGCACAAGAAAAGTAGTCGTCCTGTCAACAGATTCTCAAACCTGAGCTGTGAGCTGATTAATGCTCTCTTTGCCCAGCCTGTCAGTTTAGGTGGTCGTTTATGTCTTGGTAGGTCTGCAGTTGGTCCATCCTCTTTCCATGTTCAAATGATGGACTGAACAGAACTCTATGAGATGTTCAAAGCAAAGTGATAATGTTTTAGAACCTAACAGTGCTTTAAACTTCTCTAAAGCTTCCTCTCTGAACTGTCTGATGTGTTCCTTGGTCTCCATGATGCTGTTTGTTCTCTAATGTTCTCTAACTGACCTCTGAGGCCAGAAACAGAACAGCAGCATTTTTACTAACATTAATTTACACACAGATGGACTCTTTTTACTAATAAGGCGTCTTCTGAAGGTAATTGATTTCTTTAGATTTTATTTTTTTAATATTTATTTGAACTGCCACCTTAAACGTGGTGGAGGTGTTTGAGTGCTCGATTGAGCCTAGAGGCTATGTCGTCTGGGCCTTAAATGTCCCTGGTAGGGTCTCCCATGGCAAACAGGCTCTGGGTGACAGGTCAGACAAAGAGCGGTTTAAGACGCCTTCATGAAGACCAAAAAATCGAAGCACATGACGTCGCATGGTACGGCGAAGCCGGGGTCCCACCCTGGAGCCAGGCCTGTAGTCGGGACTTGTCAGAGAGGACCTGGTGGCCGGGTTGCTCCTCACGGGACCCCGCCGGACCAAGCCCGAATGAGAGATGCGAGGCAATACCCCAGTGGGCCCACCACTTGCAGGGGGAATTATGAGGGACCAGTGCAAAGAGGATCGGACAGCGGATGAAGGTGGAGACCTCGACGGCGCGATCTCTGGATGCCTAGGCTGGCTCTTAGGACGTGGAATGTAACCTCGCTGGGGGGGAAGGAGGCTGAGCTTGTGCAGGAGGTCGAGAGAAACTGACTAGAAATAGTCAGGCTCACCTCCACGCACAGCATGGGCTCTGGAACCCAGCTCCTCGAGAGAGGTTGTACTCTCTTCTACTCTGGAGTGTCCCGCAGGGAGAGGCGGCGTGCTAGGGTGGGTTTGCTTGTTGTTCCCCAGCTCAGCCGTCTCATGTTGGGGTTTACCCCAGTGGATGAGAAGGTCGCATACCTGGGCCTTCGGGTCAGGGACAGGTCTCTGACTGCTGTTACAGGCTACAGGCCGAGCGGTAGTGCAGAGTATAGTATAGTGCCTCTCTCAGTAACTTCGTTATTCTGCTGGGGGACTTCAACGCCCACGTGGAAAACGACAGCCACACCTGGAAAGGCGTGATTGGGAGGAATGGCCTCCCCGATCTGAATCTGAATCTGAATTATTGGACTTCTGTACTACTCACGGATTGTTCATAATGAACACCATGTTCAAACATAAGGGTGTTTATCTGTGCACTTCGCACCAGGAGACCCTAGGCAGGAGGTCGATGATGAACTTTGTTGTCATGTCTCCAGACCTTCGGCCCTATGTTTTGCGGCTCAGGTGAAGAGAGGGGCTGAGCTGTCCACTGATCACAACCTGGTGGTGAGTTGGATCCACCGAAAGTGGAGAAAAAGACAGACTTGGCAGGCCCAAGCGCATAGTGAGGGTCTGCTGGGAACGTCTGACGGAGCCCTCGACCAGGGACGTATTCAACTCCCACCTTCGGGAGAGCTTTGACCAGATTCCGGGGGAGGTTGGAGACATAGAGTCCGAGTGGACCATGTTCTCTGCGTCTATGGTCAATGCTGCTTCCCGTAGCTCTGCGGTGCCTGTCACAGCGGCAATCCCTGAACCCGGTGGTGGACACCGGCAGTAAGGGATGCTCTCAAGTTGAAGAAGGAGTCCTATCAGGTGTGGTTGGCTTGTGGGACTCCTGAGGTGGCTGAAATGGACCGTGAGGCCAAGCGTGACGCAGCCCGGGCTGTGGCAGAAGCAAAAACTCGGGCCTGGGAGGAGTTCGGTGAGGCCATGGAGAAGGCCTACCGGTTGACTTTGAAGCGTTTCTGGCAAACCGTCCGGCGCCTCAGGAGGGGGAAGAAGTGCTTCGCCAACACTGTTTACAGTGGGGGGGGAGCAGCTGACCTTGAATGAGGACATTATCGGGCATTAGAAAGAGTACTTCAGGGATCTCCTCAATACTGCCGTCATGCATTCCCTGGTGGAAGCAGAGGCTGGGGACTCTTTCATCACCCAGGCTGAAGTCACTGAGGTGGTTAAAAAGCTCCACGGTGGCAGGGTTTCGGGGGTGGATGAGATCCACCCTAAGTACCTCAAGTCTCTGGATGTTGTGGGGCTGCCATGGTCGACACGCCTCTTCAACATTGCATGGTGGTTGGGGTCAGAGCCTCTGGACTGGCAGACGGGGGTGGTGGTCCCCCTTAATAAGAAGGAGGGTGTGTTCCAACTATAGGGGATCACACTCCTCAGCCTACTTGGTAAGGCCTACGCCAGGGTATTGGAGAGGAGAGTCCGGCTGATAGTCAAACCTTGGCTTCTGCAGGAGCAGTGTGGTTTTCGTCCCGGACGTGGAACACTAGACCAGCTCTACACCCTCTGCAGGGTACTTAAGGGGTTGGTGGGAGTTTGCCAACCGGTCCACGTGTTTTGTGGACCTGGAGAAGGCATACGACTGTGTCCCACCTGGTCCCCTGTGGGGGGTGCTCCAGGAGTACAGAATCAGGGGGCCCTTTATTAGGGGCCATCCAGTCTCTGTACAAGCGGAGCAGGAGTTTGGTCTGTATTGCCGGCACTAAGTCGGACCTGTTCCCAGTGCATGTTGGACTCTGGCAGGGGTGCCCTTTGTCACCGGTCCTGTTCATAACTTTTATGGACATGATTTCTAGGCGCAGCCAAGGGCCGAAAGGAGGTCTGGTTTAGGGACCAGTGGATTTCGTCTCTTCTTTTAGCAGATGACATGGTCCTGCTGGCCCCCTCTAGCCAAGACAGACAGCATGCACTGGGGCAGCCGAGTGTGAAGTGGCTGGGATGAAGATCAGCTCCTCCAAGTCCGAGGCCATGGTTCTCGACCGGAAAAGGGTGGCTTGTCCTCTTCAGGTTGGAGGGGAGTTCCTGCCTCAAGTGGAGGAGTTCAAATATCTTGGGGTCTTTTGCATGAGTGAGGGGAGAATGGGGACGTTGTGCCGTCCGTTGTGGTGAAGAGAGAGCTGAGCCCAAAAGCGAAGCTCTCAATTTACCGGTTGTTCCTACCCTCACCTATAGCCATAGGTGTTCCAGGGATGTCCCACCGGGAAGAGGGCCAAGGGACGGCCCAGGACACGCTGGAGGAACTATGGCTCTCGGCTGGCCTTGGAATGCCTTGGGCTCCCCCCCAGAGGAGAGAGGGACGTCTGGGTGTCTCTACTGAGTCTGCTGCTCCCATGACCCGGTCCCGGATTAAGCGGAAGACGACGAGTACGAGTACGAGTACGAGATTTTTATTTAGGGGTATTAGACAAAAGGGGACTGAAAATAAATGCAAGGCACACTTTTCAGATTTGTATTTGTTAAAGAAAGCATCACATCCTGAAAATGGCATGTTATTTTCCTGTGACGGTGGCATTTCATCACTACTCCAATGCAAAGCAGATAAGTTAAAGAGTTTTGGGGTAATACTTTTTATTTAGATCAAAGAACCAGAATTGCATGCCATATAAATATACACCCCTTGGTGACTCTGTTTTCAGTCTGATAAAAAAGGATACTCATCCAGGATATTGTAACTCAGGTCCAAGACCTCCAGCGTGTCTGTCTGCATTAGTATGGTGTCATATGGGATCTCTGTCAGGCCCTGATAAGCAAAGGAAAGCCAGTGGAAACCTGAGGCTTGATTGGCCTGCCTGTGCTCTGCTGAGGTCTGAAGATCCATGACAAAAAAAAACTCTGTAACTTCTGCTTCTTCTCCCCACTTGGAAGGATAAGGTATGATCACACCATGACCAGCCTGAACAAGAAACAAAACAGGTAATTGTTAATATGCATCACTGAGCATCCTGAATGACATGCAAACCTACACTGTACTTTACAGATGTAGGTTTTAGTATTTTACCAACTCTAATATTGCAGACTATTTTTGTATGAAGACTGTGGAAAGTACTTTGGTAGAGTAACACACTATCTGACAGAAGGATGTGATGCAAATCATAGCCATGACTGAACTACATGTTTATCCATACATAAAACCAGAAGCCATGGCTGTCAATTCAGTCATGAAAAAAAACAAGTTAAGCCATGATTTAAAGGATTAACTTGTTTTTTTACTAGACTTTGAGTGGGATATTGCAACACCTTGTAGTTTTTTAGTTGTCAACCATTGTGTTGGAGATATGATGCAGTGTTTGGGATCATCGTCCTGTTGACCCAGTGAGGGACAAGTGTTACCTGCCAAACACATGGCCTCACAACTGACTGAAGAATACTTTGGTATACGTAGGAGTTCTTCATCAAGTCATTGATTTCAGATGCCCAAGTACTCTGGCTGCAAAACAAGCCCACATCATCAACCCTGTACCACCGTACTTGACAGTTTAGTTTTCTCCAAACATTTCTCTGTGCACGATGACCAAACACGTCTCTTTTCATTAATAATTAGACTATGAATGTGATAGAACTGAGGAGGTTTTTGACAGATGTTTCGTAAAATTAATCAGTGCCGACTGTGTATTGTAGGGGACTTATTAGTTCATATATTTAGGCCTGAGCAGCAAAAGCGGTGAGAAGGCCTCTTGTAATGACAGGATTTCTTATTATTATTCTTTTGACCCTTTAAGTGGCTTTTTGGAGGCATAAACATATGAAAACTCACCAAACCTTGCACAGAATTGACCCCCTGAGTAAAATTTCCTGGATATCAATGGAATTCTAAAGGAGCGTGGCCAAATGGCTGTGCAGCTCCCACTAAACTGAGATAGGCCAACCGGTATAACTTAGAGAACAAAAAACGTCTCTTTAATGTATGGTTCGAACTCCGAAGGAAGTCAGCCATTTTGGATTAAAGTCGCCATTTTATCTCCTTTACACACGTGTATCTGAGCAAACTCCTCCTACAGCTTTTTACTTAAAGACTTCAAAATGACTCTGTATAGTATTGATGCATTGGAGATCAAAAGTTATCAAAAGCTTTTTGCTGTATGAAAGTATGTGGCTGTGGCTAAGCCTCAAAATCTTACTTCTCGCTATAAAAGGTTTATTAACTTCCAGTACCCAATACATTCACCTGCTTATTTGCTGACATCAAGATTGCCCCGCCCACTAAGAATATGAAGTCACATGTTCCTCTACTAGATGTCCTTTTTTTCCATTATTACTCATGCAAGTTTCAAGCAGTCAAGGAGTCTGATGACACAGAACAAGGTGAAGTTGAATCCTACAGGGAACAGTGACTGTTAGCTGGACCGTGTTGGAATGGCAGACCTGCAAATTTTGATATCTTGCATACAGTTGGTTCTAAATCACACGTGCATGATCCAACTTGCTCCAAACTGGATATTAATGATCTTTGTCAACCACCAAATAGCTCAGCTGGATTACGTTGGAATTTGACTGAACTGCGCCCCCTAAAATATTTCAAACGACAATATATCCCTTATGATTATTGGATCCGCACCAAATTTTATCATCACTTTAGCCCTGCCCACTGAGAACAAAGTAAAAGGTTTCTGTGGTGAATGACCCTCCTTTTACAGTCTGTACAAGTTTTAAACTTTGTCTCAGAACAGATAATAATTTCTAAATTCAGGTGATCATTATTAATCCTTCTCCAACAAACAGGAAGTGACCACAACTTCCTTTGGGAAGGTCCAAATTTGGGCAGAATTTGAACACTCACCAGAGGAGAACTTAGCCTGCCTGAAGTTAAAGTTTAGGCTTGCTCACAATACCGCCTAGTGGTGACATGGGTAATGGAGCGCTGGGTGGCAGGCAGCGAGGCAGGCCGTGGCAGCACTAAGCTGCGAGGGCCCCCCAACGCTGCTTGCAGCTTTAATGAAGAATAGTGATTAAATATTGAATGGTATTCCCATGATAGTCGGCTGTGGAAGGACCCTAGTGCAGACATAAACAGAAAAATGATTAAATTCATTAAATAAAATAACAACTTACAACAGATGTGTCTCACACAAAACAGGAAGCAGAGCCCTGGCAAAGAAGCAGGCTAAGAGATAGGGAGCATGGCAGGATCATGGAAGAATCTGGCAGTGAACAAGGAAAAATAAGGAGCTTAAATACTGAGGTAGAGAAGCAAGATGACAAGGAAACCAGATGAGCAAATCAGAGAAAATGAGTTGCAACTGAGGCAGAATGAGAAGCACAGAAACTGAGTGGAGGAGACTTATTAACTCAGGGGAGGTAAACAGAGAAGCAAATAATCGCAGAGGAAAATCTAACAGATATTTTACAGAAATAGTTCTAAAAGAACAAGGAACACAAGAACAAACTAAGAAACTAATACACAGGAATAAATAAATAACAGAAAAATGAGAAAGACAGATACATACAAGAAACCCAAAACTAAAAAATCTAAGGATCATAGCACACATGTTCTCAATTAATTTGATCTATTCCAATCTTGGAATCATGGAATAGGGCAGGTGCAGGCCTTGGCTTCAGCCTATTCCTTTTTGATAAATTATCAGTTATATAATATCATATTGTTACTTACAGTAAGACAAAGACTTTTGGCCACAACTGATATCTGCAACTTGTCAGATCAACATTTATCCAAAAATTAGTGGGAGTGTATGTTTATATATTTGAGCTTACATGGACAGTTTTGAACTGAATTTGAACTAACCTGAATTACCTGGATGTCAATTGTTTTGCTTTGTAATGTTTAAGATGACATTAGTTGTGAATCGGGGCTGTATAAATAAACTAAGCAGAATTAATGTGAATTATAGTCTTCCTAGAGCAACTTCTTTCCACAGTCCAAGAATAATTTGGTCAGCATTTGTCAACATGATGAAGGACCATGTAACAAAGTAAACGTTATATGAAAGTTCTTCAAAGATAAGATCACAGACATTTTGAAACTGTGGTCAAGAATTTCCCCAGATCTTAACCTCCACTGAGAACCTGTGATCAGTTCTCAAAACGCAGGTGGAAACACAGAAGCCAACACACTGATAACTCTAAGCACAAAGAAGAGAAGTATGGATCACCATCAGTCAGGCCTTGGCCCAGAAGCTCATGTCCTACATGTCAGGGTTATGAAGTTATGAAGAAGAAGGAGTATTGACTCTTCTCAAGAGTAAAAATAAAAAACAGGTTTCAGCATCTCAGAGAAACATGGAAGAAAATCTAGAACATTTACATGAATGTAGCTTTAGGGGCATCCTGTATTATTCAAGATAAAAACAAGACATTCTATGGATTAAATGCAGATGTACTGGTGTTAATGTTAACATTAGTAAAATATCTGTTTTTAACACAAAATGCCATTTAAAAAATATTTATCTGTCAGATTTTCTGTCTTATTTATGACACATGGCAGAATTTGCTGAAAAACACTCGTTCTTAAATAAATCAGCTCAAAAAACAATAGTAGTTATCTAAATGCTTTAAATCTTACCAAGAGCATTTTTGAAATCAGTTGAAAGAAAACATGAATATTCAGGATTATCTGCTGCATTGGTCCAACATACATCGGAATATGTTCTTCAAGCGTATTTGGTCAGTTTTAGCTGAACTCACCGAACTGAGGAGGACATCCTGGATTTCTTTACTGCACGCAAATGTCTGCAAACTATTCCCAGCTTATAAAAGGGCCTCTTTCATGCCCCGCTAGGAGATCACATGATGGAGATAATCACATTGCTGCTTAACCCTGTGGTTCAAACCCACTGGTCGTGATCTAAATAATGCAGCCTGGGATTCTTAAAAAGGGAACCTACAATCAATTCAATGACATGAACAGGTTTAAATGTAACCATTGCTCTTCAGTATGAGAGTGATTTCTCCACATTATTGAAACAAGATTCAGGAATTCTAAAGAAAATATTGATTGGATTACTTTTTGTTCTTTAATGAGATTATGTTTGGGGAATTTTTAACTGTAAATGCAAAGTAAACTCATGAAACATGTTTCCTAAAATCACATTTAGAGTTTTTATCATCATCTTATTATCTCTAGTTTGATGATGTGATGTGTATGTGATATGTATCATAAAAAGTTGAACCAAAACTAAACAGTGTTGATGGGAAGCCATGAAATTGTTAATAATTTCTATAGTGTGATGAAGAAGCCCGCATTGCTCATCTTTTGACAAAATATACCTCTTCGGTTCAAATTATGCTCATATGTACAGGCAAAAAGACAATCTGTGATAATTTTACTTGGACACTTTAATGAAGAAAACAAAGAATTTGACCATTAATGTACAGTTTACATTTCTGAAACATGAATGAACTCAGATTAATTCATGAATATATATATTTATATTGTAAGCAAAATATAAATAAGGAGAATGTTTACAGAGAAACGTTGTCTTCTGTACATTCCGTTCGTCAAAGTTCTGGACAGATGATCCAACTGTTTTCACTTCAACAGAAATTAACCAAAAGCCATTAAATACTTCTTTAGTAATACTTTCAGTGGTTTACTAAAGTACCTTTGTTACTCTGTGTGGTATTTTCACAATAATTTGTAAACGTAGGTCATGAAAAAGATCCCAGTGGTCCTCAGTGTTATATCCTGAGCATCAGTCCTTTGTTCTGCAACTCTGCAGTAAAATTTCTCTAAGTTGTTCTTAAAGTTTCACTGAGCACACAAAGCGATGACCTCTGCTACTCTTGCAGTCTCTGATTTGCCACTTGGCTCTTCTCCATACCAGCACACACGTCCTGTTTCCCTTCATTTTGGAGTAAGGAGGTGTCTTTTTCCAGTTTGTGTAGCTGAAAGGCTCGCCGTCCACCCACTCCCACCGTCCTCGACCCTCCCTGTTGTTCAAACCTTAAATGACAAATTATGTATTTTTTTTTATCACAACAGTTGGTCAAGGTGCTGTACAACATCATGAGACAGAAGGTCACATAGGACAAAAACATGACACCCACAAAGAAAAAGCATCAGTTTACCTAGGTTGAAAATAAAAATGAGTTTTTTGACGTTGTTTAAACATCTCTAAGATTTGAGATCTGCAGTTGACTGATCTGTGACAAAATTCCAATGTAAAAACTATTGCAATAGTCCAGGCAGGATGAAATGAAAGCATTAATGAGCTTTTAAAGATTACTCTAAACTGAATTTTAAGGAAAGCATCCATCTGTTTGTTAAAGTTTAAACAGTTGTCCAGAATCCCCCCAGGCTAATGACAGAGGGTCTCATATAATTGCTCATGGTGCCAAAATCTTAAGTTCCAAAATATTCTCTTCATATACTTTAGGATTTAGTGCCATCAACCCAATACAATATCCTTTATGGATCCTTTAAAGGAGAACTGGCACCGGACTGTAGTGGTATGTAAACATGTGTGTCATCCACATAACAACAAGGAACTGTGATGCCATGTTTTCTACTAAATGAACAGTATATAGAGAGCAAAAAGGACAGGTCAAGAAATGATCCCTGAGTGAGACTACAAGAGAGATGAGCATGTGAAGATAAAGCATTATCGTGTACTGGGGACAGATGATGCTCCACCTCAGCATGCATTAAATCAGCTGCAACTTCTCTGGACTATGAACAAACAGAGGACTCATACCCACTGTGTCAAACACATCTTCCAGTAAGAGTGAGGGAACAATGTCAAAGAGACAATTTGCTGGTTTCAAATGGTTAACAACTGTAGCCAAGAAAGAAAATAACACAGGCTTCAAGTGGTCAAATACAGCAGAACGAGGTGTGTTAGACAAGCAATGATGTGTGACCTGAAACCACCAATCTTGTCAACAAACAATGTGAAAAGTTCTCCCACATTTGCTGAGATGCCATCAGGTGAAAAGCACCAGGATGATTAACAACAAATTTGATCATGTTAAATAAACCAATGGGATGAGGCTGTTTTTACAAACAATACCAGAAAAATACTTTGCTGTTGCAGCAGTTTTTTATGATTGAACAAAGATTCCCATTACACATAACGTGGCACATGGAGTTGATCTTTCTCCACTTTTGTTTCGCATTTTGTATCAACAGAATCTCCTACATGAGCCTTGATCTCTGCTGCTCCTCCAGAGTTACCATGGGTCTCTTAGCTTCTTCTCCAATCAGTGCTATTCATAGGTGTACTGCCTTCTCTCGGTATGTTTGTAGCTGGATTTCGTTTATTGGTATTAGAGTAAAGGGAGCTAAATACAAATGCACGGCACACCTTTCAATTTTTTATTTGTAGAAAAATCGTGTAACATATATTTTGAGGGTAAAATACTTTAATTTGCATTTTATCTCAACCATCTTTACCACAGAGCACTGACCTATCCAGAAAGGCTTTCTTCCACTGAAGTCCCACAACCAGTCCATGTCAGCTTTAGATAGAACACTTGTCAGACTTCCCTTAAACCTGACATTGAAAACAAAATAAAAACAATATTAAACTTTTTAAAGTGTCCATGTTCATGGATCCCACCACACATTATCCAATGAAATCTGTTGATCCTGTGTGTAATCTGTGAGAACGGGATAACAGAATGTTTAATGATACCTTTCTCTGCAGGCTCTGTTGGCTGCATTCCATGTGAGCTTGTGCTCAGTACTGAGGATGTAACACCGTCCTCCTTGAAAGGTCCAGCCTTGAGGACACATCTGAGCACCAATTATCTGTAAAAATGTTGAGATATGAGTATCCATTGTTAAACTTTTAGTCTAACCAAGCCTGTTCATGATTATTTCTGCCTCCTCAGTTCCCTTGATAACCGTGACTAAAATACAACTATGGACCAGTTCCCCCAAATAGGTCACAAGATAACAAGAAATCCTTGTTATTGAATGTCACCAATGACACCGAGTTATCTCAGTAACAGCATTTTTACTGAACATTACACAGTTCTTGTCAGGCATTTACATACACTAAATGATTGTCTTGATAGGTCATTTAATGATGCATTTGAACTGGTTTAATTAATTTTCAAAGCTCACAGTCACAAATATATAGATACACCCCAACTAATATTATTGGGAAACACCCTTAAGCAAGGAGCAGAGAAACCATGTGCTTCTCATAGCCATCAAAAACGTCTGGCATAATTGTGTCAGGATATGTGGCTGTTCTTCTTACCAGAAATGATTGAGCTCATTTGAAATGGTTGGTTTTCTGGTACCTACCCGACTCTTTGGCATAATTTTCTAACCAATCAAATGGAGTTTTAAAGTTTGGAGTTAGTCCTCCTTCTTTAATATTTGACAGTTATTAAAGTGTTCTGATGTTTAAAAGCCTACCATGAAACATTCTTCTTGTCATTGTGGCCTAACAGCCAATTTTTGATCCCTAGACCACTGGTGTTCCAGCATCATCCAGCTAGGCTTATGTCTTGGTTGTTCTTTGATTTTCCTAAACATCCTGACCAATTGCCTTTCATCTGAGATGGACAGTTTGATACCTTTGGGTATTGCAACTAAACAATGATCCCAGGCTAACAATGTGGAATGCCCCTCATCTCAACCTCACTGAACATTTTCAGACCACACTTAAACACCGGGTCATTCAACCAATTTAAAATAACTGTCCATTTTTCTGCCAAGACAGTGGACAAATATCCAGCCAGATAGGCCAGGACATCTGTGATAGTTTCAAAAGGCATCAGCTTTCTCAGCACCTTACTAATGCAACATTCCAAACAATAGTGGGGATGTAGTTATATATATTAGAGCTTTTAAATCTGTGTTATTAAGTTGAAACGGCATTAATTTAAAACTTGCTCAACTAATTCTTATTTTTAAATTAATTTAAGTTATTCGTTGTATGATCAATCTAACTTAGAAGAAGACTGGTTCAAATGTCATTAAAAGTCCAGAATTAAAGTGACATCCATGCTGATGATCAATGCATGGTGGGATTGTAGTGCCATTTAATCCAGAAAGAGTTCCCTTGATAAGTTTATACCTGGTCAGTTGGTGCCCAGGGTTTCCAGGAGACACCATTGCAGTAAAGGAGCTGATTGGTGGACTGGTTGAAATGTAGGAGTCCCATCAGCTCTGGCACACATGTCCTGGGTACAGAGGTATCGGCTGTGGCCTATGGGTCACAAAGCAAGTATGGTAATTACTTATACTTAAATTAGAAGCCAACAATTAGATAGACACTCAGAGCAGAGAGAAAAACAGAAATATATATATATGATAGAGCAAGTTAATACTTGAAACTTTCAGCAGCTGAAGAAGAAAATGACCTTATGTTGACGTGTCCAAAAACTGGAACAATTAGACTCTCCTACAGAGGTCTGATTTGGCTTCCCTTTTTTTTTTTTTCCCTTGATTTCTCTAAATCAAGCTGTAATATATCTAACTTCTGAACATGACCACTGTCAGTGCAAAGTGAAAAAAATGAAAGACTATGAAAAAAGTCCTGGTAGGGTATTGCACTTTTAGTTGCAAGGGTTAACCCTAACTGCAACAATAAACCACATGCTGGTTCACCTTAACAAACCTTCACTAAATACATCTGTAATCAGCAGCACACAGCGTCTAAAGAGATCGAAGCAAATTCTATAAATCGCAACAACGGCTTACCATAAGTCACAGATATATGCCTATCTGCATTAGTTCCTACTCAGCACGGCTTGGCTCAGCGCTACTCAGTCACTAGATCTTTCCATTAGTAACGGTTACTTAGTACCAGGTCCATTTTTAGTACCTACTTGGCTGGGGATCCAAGTGAGCGGAGTCGAACTGAAAATGTGACGTCGGTCACTGATTGGCAAGGTAGCATCGCTGGTAGCATCACTGGAGTGACTCTGTTAATGGCTGTTTATGGGTACCAGTGAACACCAAAGCAATGTTGTGCTTAAAACGCTGTGAGGCAGTTACTGGACTACTGGATCAAGGACCAGAACGGCAAGTGGTTCGAACCGAAAAAAAATTGGAATTGGTTCAACCAAAGGAACGCCATTTATGGGCATCAACCAGTGACCAATCCAACCATCTAAATGTAAAAAATATTTTTAAAAGACATATTCATGGCACTGGCAAAAATAACACCCCACCACTAGGAGGTCCGGGCAACTAGTGGCATTGGGCCCCATACCAGTTTCAAATCCTCGCGCTAATTGTAAATGCAAACCATTACCCTGGACCGAAACCAGTTTTGTGCTTGATAATTTTCTTCCTGTGCTACAACTGAAGGGAAGAATCACACTGCATGCCAGGTGGTGGCAGTAGTTCCCCAGTTATTTGCCAACCCTCAAAAGAAGAAGCAGAAAAATAAAAATAAAAAGCAGTGGTAGTAGTAGGGGGGTCAAAATGTCTGTAGTTTGAAAATATTTAAAGATTAACGCAGACAGTATTAAAAAAGCAGACTGTCTGCTGTGCACAGCTAAGCTGTCGAGAGGAGAGGTGAACAATACTTCTTTCAACACAAGTAATTTGATAAAGCATTTGAAGACGCAACATGAAGCAGAATTCAAAGAGTTTGCTGCCTGTAGCAGCACAACACAACCAGCCTTGCAGAAAGTACTCCAGAAACATGAAAAAATAGCTACTGATAAATCCAGGTGCAGTAAGGGTAACTGAAGCTTTTACCCAGTTCATTGCTCTTGATGACC
>JAHHUM010001664.1:0-56960 GCA_036173005.1 Crenichthys baileyi | reverse complement strand
GGGGTTTTGATATTGGGAGCGGGCCGTTAACCGGGTTTTGATTAAAAAAGCTACAGAAACCTTAGTTTTAAGGTTTGACCCCGGCAAAGTACAAAAATCTAACAGTTTAGACACCCAATGGTGACACATAGTCTATGAAAAATTTCACTGGGGGAAAAAGGGCACATCCTTGCTTTGGGATTTTTTCCAAAATTTATAAAACTTTGTGACCTTTTAGGGGGGGCCTCTTCTTTCTTTGCTCAAACAGACGGCGGACGGTCCAAAGACGGGAGCCTCGGGCGTGATCCCGGTAATCATTCCACCCCTTTTTTTTTAAATTTTTAAAAAAGCTAAAATTTTAGAAAGGGTTTTTGGAGGGGGTTTTTTCTTTTTAAGAGTCTTTAGATAAGTTTTTGGTGGTTTGGTTTCATGGGGCCCAAAAAGTACCCGGGGGGGAAAGCCCCGGGAAGGTTCTTTCTAAAACCCCCAAACAGGGGGGTTGCGGAGCTCCCCCCAATATAATATGTGCCCATTACATGACATTTCAGTTTTTTGAAGCTACACCAGAGGGCGGTTACACAAAACCAGGAATTTTTAAATTTAACCCCCGGAAATTTTCCAAATTTATTTTACTAAAAGCCTGGACTGGGTTTGGGTTTTCTTTTCTTTCCCTTTTATCTTATGAGTAGTTTTATCTTTCCCCTATTTTTTGAAAACGGGTAAAAAACTTTATGGCGAAAATTGGGGCCTAAAAAGTTTGTCAAAAAAAAAAAATTAAACCCTTAAAAAAAAAAAGTTTGTTCCAAAAAAAAAAATTTTTAACCCCTGGAAAAAAATTTAAAAGTTTTTGTTCAAAATAAAAAATTTGAAACCTGAAAAATGTTTGGAAATTTTGAAAAAAAAAAGGGGGTTTTGTGAAACCCTTAAAAACAAAAAAAAAAGGGTCAAAACTACTTTTCAGTTTTCAAGTATTTTTTTCGGAACTTGCAGATGTGTTTTTTCCGGCTTCAAATTTTCGGCCCCCTTGTTTTGGGCTTTGGGGGGGCGGGGGCCCTCAGAAAAGGGGGGGGGGGGAAATCATGACTTCAGCTCAACACAGCGGCTAAACCCAACCCATATTCCTAGCTTTTGCATTCGGGGACTGTGGGAAAACTGGAATTATCTTTTAAACCATCTTAAATATTCTAATATAGTGTTTTGTTTTCAAAAGATAACATCCCTTAAAGATAGAAGCATCTTACGGGAATCTGGGGAGAAAATTTTTGATCTTGACAGATTTGCACAGCATTTAAGTGTGTTTGGAGATTTCCCTTTTCCCTCCCCAAGGGAAAGCAAAAAAACCCCCGCCGGGAATAACGGGGGGGAAAAGGGAAACCAGAGGCAAAACGAGCCGGTTTTTTCCGAATTTTTCCTTGAAAAATTTAAGGGGAGTTTTAATGGAAAAAGGGGGGGGGAGAAAAATTTTTTGGTCCATTTAGTGAAGTGCTCCCCGGGGAAAAAAATGCATAAGGAAAACCGGGGAAACCGGGGAGGTTCAAAAAATTTCGGGAGATGTGGCTTTCCCCTTTTTTAAATTCTGGTTTTTTCTTTTTTTCCCCCCATTTTCCCATTTCCCCCTCCCCCCCCTCCCCCCCCCTTTTTTTTTTTTTTTAAATTTTTCCCTATCCCCCCTGCTTCTGATTTGAATTCGGGGGGTTTTTTTTAGGGTTATGTCTTTTGGGGCCTTTTAAAGGCACCAAGGGTTTTAATCACAAGTTTTTGGTAAAAAGGTTTTTTTTAATTCCCTCACTTAAAAATGCTATATTTCCTGCACAAAAGCACAGCTAAACTGATATGATTTGCTAGAGGTGATGAGGATTTAGTGGATGACCAAAAAGCTGAAAAGCCCATCAGTAGGTAAGTATGTGCTTTGTATTTAGATATCCTAGGTCTAGTTGCTCAATCACAGTTGTTCAGTCAATTTGGTTTGTAACACTTTCATATCACATCAGTTGGCTTAGTTTAAGAAAGTTAGAAAGAAAACATGGTTCCCATCAAAAAGCATTGGATAGAAAATACAATTACTTTTGTGTCATCAATTGTCATCATGTTAAATGTTGGTATCTTGATCACACAACTTTTCTTATGCTTTTTTTCCGCAGTACTGAAGATGTAATTGGAAATAATCCCCACAGAGGGCTGACAGAGAAAACCAGTTCAGAATACAGATCTCTAGAGAAAACCCCTGCTGGAGAGAGGGATTTCTCCAGTGGCGGCCACAAAAAAAAGTTTACATGTGTCATTCTTTGGAGAAGCCGGAGTTGACACTGGGAAGCTCTGCGTAAAAGACCTTTCTGACAGGTAAAAAACAAAGATATTTTTTTTAACAGATCTTGAAAAAATCTTTAGCAATGTGAGCCATAACTTATTCATTAAGTAGAAACCCTTTTTCCAGTATATTAATGTAAAATTAGCCTTTTTTTTACACAATTCATAACTCAACCTTATTAAACTTATCAGAATTTTTGGCCCCTTCTGCATTTTTTTAAAAAACCATTTTAACTGGTCCCAAAAAAATATAAATTGAAAAATTTGCTTCCTTATTCTGTTGTACTCAAGTTCAAAATGACACTTTTTGGCACATGAATTTATAAACACATCAATCGAAATTTTGCTTTTTTTCGTAGGCCCATTTAGTCCCATTGTTCACCAAACATATCTCTGATTTCAAAAATGATGCCGAGCTTGAAGGCCATTTTTTTAGGGGGCCCAAAAAATCAGAAGTGCCCTCGATACTCTGTTACCGACTTTGACAGTAAGTGTCCTCAGGTTTCCCTTTTTGTAATTTTAAACACCTGTTTTTTCAAAAAATGTTCCAAAAAATACATAGTTACACGGTGTTTCTCCCTGGACTGTTGGTGAAATTTTTCGCAGTTAGCTTGGGCTCAATGTGGCCCTGCCAACCTTCATTTTTAAAGGGTCCGTGGGCCTACAGTTTTATTTCTGCAATGGACACATAGACCCTGCAAGTCTAAAGGGTGAAATGGGGGCCCTGTTTCCCAGTTCGGTCTTAAATTGAGCAGGTATTGCAAGGGCAATGACATTAAAAAAAATCTTGGTTAAAGGCCCCAATGGAAGTTTACTGAAAACTTTCATTCACTTTTAAAAAAAACCTTTCCACATCACAAACCCTTTGGATGTAATTTTTTAGGTCAAATCCTCAACTGAAGTGTTTTTTTTGGGGGCCTTTCTGATGTCATTTTAAAAACTAAGGGGTTTCCAGTGGGAGCAAATCTGTGGCCAAAAAGGAGCAGATACTCCGGTATGTTTAAAAATACTTGAAACACTTTCCTTTACCCCCAAAAGGAAGTTTTCTGGTGTGTAAAACATGTTTTACTGTGTAAAAAAAAGGCTTCAAAGATCTGCTTTCTCCCTAATATCATTGCTTTTAGTGCCATCACTCTCCATGGAGGGCTTAGGTTGCTTCCAATGTTGGATCACCTTAAGGAAGGCTTACAGAGTTTGCAGAGTTTGTTATGTCTGCCATTTCCCCTGAACTAAGTGAAAAGGGAACTTCCTTCAAGGTGAACTTCCTTCAAGACTCCTCGTATGAATTTGAAGGGAAATTGTGTTACAATAAATTATCAATTGAAAATTGCTTCCTTATTCTGTTGTACTCAAGTTCAAATGACATTTTGGCACATGAATATAAACACATCAATCGAAATTTGCTTTTTTTTCCGTAGGCCCCAATTCAGTTCCACATTTTTTCCACAAAACCAAAATTCCTGATTTCAGAAATGATGGCAGAGCTTGAAGGCCACTTCTTTGAGGGGCCCAAGAGTCAGTTCACTTGTTTTTTCAAAAAGAAAAAAACAAGTGAAATTAAAACACAGGCATGTTCAGGTTCATTTTACAGATAATTTCAAATTCAAAAATACTTTATTGATCCAAAAGGCAAAATTTAAAATTTAACTTATTTAGGGGGATTTATGGTGGATGGTGATAGCTTTGGGGCAGGAGAAATCTCCTGTAGCGGTCTTTTTAAAAACCAACGAAATTTGAAAAGGGCCTCTGCTTGAAAACACTCTGTTTTTTTGTGACAGTGTCATGGAAAGGGAAATGGTCGGGTCGTCCATATTTTTTTTTGAAAATCCTTAATTTTTTAGCGAGCATTTTCCCTGCTGTCAAAATTTGAAGACCAATGTGATCCCTCTGTCACAAATTTTTTGTGTAATGCTGCTAAAAGAAAGTGCATTGGATTGTGTGGGGGGGGCCCCGGGTGCCTTCTCTGGACACAAGTGTCTGTTGGCCAGTGGATGTTCTGGGGGACCAATCCAGGGTGTTAACCCCTTTCCTTTACTTAAGTCCAGCTGGGATAAACTCCACTTACCAACATCCCCGAAAGGGATAAGGCCAGAAGATGGGGAAATTTCTTCTCAATGTTATTTGTTTCCCCCAATTCCCCTTTCGTAAAACCAGAAAATTCCTGAAGATGGATTTCCAAGTGCAGTCACACCTTCAACATTTCTGAAATGGCTGACAGGCCAGGGTCATGTACCCTTACTCCCATCTGAAAAGTTGTTGTGGCAGTCCAATTCAACCATGATTGTAGTACCGAATTTGGAATTCACAGCATTTGCTATCTAGTTGTATCTGCATGTTCAGAGACCATAGTGCTCCCTGTCAAACATATGACGATGTACGACCGGTTCAGAGGACTGCTTCTCGAGGCTTTTCATCTGGGCCAAGAGTTCCATAAAGTCTGAGCAGTAACTTAAGTATCTGGCATGAAATAAATGCCAGTCTCAAATTAACTTTCCTGTTTTGCAGTTTAAAAAAGGTATTTGTCTTGTGTTATGGACAAACTATGGCAAAACTGTCAATAAGGCGTGACAGTGGTTATGTTATTCAAAACAAAAGTTTGTTAAAACTGTTAGAAGTACAGTTGCATTAATTCAACAAAATATTGTTTTTAGCGGTCAACTTATGTTGTCATTGTACAACTTTTTAATTGGTGTCATAACTTTGGGACCGGCATGCAGTAAGAACAGACAATAAGAGCTCAGGTAATTTGGCATTTTATTTGTCATACACAGCCCCTACTCTTTTTATAGCCCTGCCATCTGTGGTGTCAGGCAAAGGACAGAAAATGCACATTTGATCAAACATTTACAAGTTATGTACATAAATTCTGACATTCAAAAGTATTTTATTGCTCAACGACCAAACAGACCTCTAGAAAAGAGCCCTTTGCTACAGAAACACTTAAACAACATGCAGTAAAATTAATGTCACAAAACATTGCTTAAGCTGTTTGGAATTTCAAATTTCCAACAATTATGACATGTGATTATGCACAAAGTGTAATACGTTTAAATAGATGTCACGGCCATATGATTGTGAAGGTCCAGTGACATCAATGGTGGCCAGAAGCCTGTCGATGTTCTGCTCTGACAGAGGGCATTCCACTGATGGAATACCTACTCCTGTCATGTCTGGCTCATGGACAGTGATGTCACCATCCAGTTCCTGTATCTCCTGTGAGCAAATCAGAAGTGAGGAGGAGTAAATACAAAAAAAAAAACTTGGAAGGGAAAGGACTTAAACATAAACTGATAAAGCTGTGACTACAATCAAATGTAATGCTCAATGTGACTTATGTGATCTTAGTATGTACAGGGGTTGGACAATGAAACTGAAACACCTGGTTTTAGACCATAATAATTAGTATGGTGTAGGGCCTCCTTTTGCGGCCAATACAGCGTCAAGTCGTCTTGGGAATGACATATACAAGTCCTGCACAGTGGTCAGAGGGATTTTAAGCCATTCTTCTTGCAGGATAGTGGCCAGGTCACTACGTGATACTGGTGGAGGAAAACGTTTCCTGACTCGCACCTCCAAAACGCCCCAAAGTGGCTCAATAATATTTAGATCTGATGACTGTGCAGGCCATGGGAGATGTTCAACTTCACTTTCATGTTCATCAAACCAATCTTTCACCAGTCTTGCTGTGTGTATTGGTGCATTCTCATCCTGATACACGACACCGCCTTCAGGATACAATGTTTGAACCATTGGATGCACATGGTCCTCAAGAATGGTTCGGTAGTCCTTGGCAGTGAAGCGTCCATCTAGCACAAGTATTTAGCCAAGGGAATGTCATGATATGGCAGCCCAAACCATCACTGATCCACCCCCATGCTTCACTCTGGGCATGCGACAGTCTGGGTGGTACGCTTCTTTGGGGCTTCTCCACATCGTAACTCTCCTGGATGTGGGGAAAACAGTAAAGGTGGACTCATCAGAGAACAATACATGTTTCACATTGTCCACAGCCCAAGATTTGCGCTCCTTGCACCATTGAAACCGACATTTGGCATTGGCATGAGTGACCAAAGGTTTGGCGTTAGCAGCCCGGCCGTGTATATTGACCCTGCGGAGCTCCCGACGGACAGTTCTAGTGGAAACAGGAGAGTTGAGGTGCACATTTAATTCTGCCGTGATTTGGGCAGCCGTGGTTTTATGTTTTTTGGATACAATCCGGGTTAGCACCCGAACATCCCTTTCAGACAGCTTCCTCTTGCGTCCACAGATGATCCTGTTGGATGTGGTTCGTCCTTCTTGGTGGTATGCTGACATTACCCTGGATACCGTGGCTCTTGATATATCACATCTTTGTCACAGATGCGCCAGCAAGACGTGCACTAACAATTTGTCCTCTTTTGAACTCTGGTATGTCACCCATAATGTTGTGTGCATTTCAATATTTTGAGCAAAACTGTGCTCTTACCCTGCTAATTGAACCTTCACACTCTGCTCTTACTGGTGCAATGTGCAATCAATGAAGACTGGCTACCAGGCTGGTCCAATTTAGCCATGAAACCTCCCACACTAAAATGACAGGTGTTTCAGTTTCATTGTCCAACCCCTGTAGATGGTGAAAGCATAACATTTAACTGTACTAGGTAATTAACTCCGCAAATCGTTTATCTTGATATGAAGAATGTATCTGCTTAAAGGTAACATTGCCAATTTGTATCTCTGCTTGTTCGGGATCAGCAACTGCTTTCTGGAGAAGTCCTGCTGTCCAAAGCTGTTGTGGAGAGAGATTTTGCTCTGTCCTTATAGGATGGTTATCCCAGCTCAACTTGAAGACATCCAAATCTGCTTGCAGACATGGAAGAAAAACATGTTGAGCACAAAACATCTGGATGGTGTCACAAGGATCAAGAAGTCTTTCCTCTTCTAGGCTGTGAAGGGTTTCATAGTAAACACTTGAAACGCCACAAGCACTCCACTCTGTGGAAGAGACGCATGCATTGGAAGAGTAAAACATTTTATCAGGAAATGCACAATGTGAAAGATTAAAATACCTTTGGTTGTGAAAACTTTTCCCTGATAGGAAACTTCCGTTTCCACAGCCCCTGACAGTAAACATGCATCTTGCGATGCCAACATTTTCGACTCCATGGTCTCCTCGGACTCTGAAATGTAAACAAACTATCAGTATAGAGGGACAGATGCCCTGATGTATATTACTTTTGCAGTAGATACAATGCATGTACATACAACTTTTTTTTGTATTTCTGAGAAAAACATTTCTTTGATGGCATATGAAAATTTACTAATGATTTTCTTGTGTTAATGTTGGAGTAGTTCATGAGTATTTTGTAATCTAACTGTTTAAAGCGCAAAGACTGCTGGTTCATGTTGAACTAACCAATAACTAATAATAAAATCTCTTTGTCAGTAAGCATTACAGTGAACAATATGCAAACTACCACAACATAATGAACATTTCTGATTGCAATGGTTCCAGAAAAGTAAACATTCGTCTTCCACAATCAACGGATTCAGCTGTTGTCCTATAGGAATTTTATCATTTGTAAGGTTTGCAAATATATTCTGAACAAAGTTAACCCTACGTGCCATTTCAACCTGGAAAGACTCACAAAGGAGGGAAACAACGAGATTATGATTAGCAGGTTTATTAATAAAAATATCTGTTTGGCACTCGGACCCTGGAGGAAGACGTATACTCTGAGGATGAAGAGAGCTAGTAAGAGCATTTTAGGATTAGGATCAGGTATGTCTTCCCCCCGGGGAATCTGATCCTGGTGGTGGAGTGGCATGAAGAAGTTTGGAGGAATTGGAGAGCCAGATGGAGGAGAAAGGGGAGGAGGAGGGTCGAAGCTTAACAACGAGCAGTGATTTCTGAGTTAAAGGTATTTAAATATAATGTCTTGGGAGTTGATTGGACGAGGAGAAGAGCGGACCCGTCTCTGATTGGAGCGCTATGGCCGAGTCATCAGGTGGAGCGGAGGCGATGAAGAGTGAGTCTTCCACGTTGAATTTTCATTAAAACTCCATTTCTCAGCCACAATTGCAATATTTTAGAGGAAGAAAACAATTGCATGCACCTAAATGCAAGGAGTTGCCAAAACAACCTTGTACAGTATTTGAATAGAAATAGGTTATCTATTTTCAAATGAGCAGAGGTGAAATATGCAACTGCCTGGTAGAGGACCATTGTATGAACCTTACTGCAAAGCTCTGAAAAAAATGCATTATCAAATGTCCTATATTGCTGAATGCCATGAAAAGGAATTTTTGCATAGCAATCTCACATTAACGGAAAGCCGTACTTTTGTGTAGACTCCAGGAAAAAACCAAGAGTAGTGGACGCTTTGTTGTTGGCTGCTGCACCCAAGTACATTATCTGCAGAACAGGAATTTGAAATATTTTATATGAATACAGACTAAAAAGAGTATCGATACAACAGTAGAAATTAGAAATGTGCCTGGTTAGGTACATCTGAAAGAAATGAAATCAGAATATCTGTCCATTTAAGAGGCATCAACCTTTTTGTCTTTTCTCACATTGAAAGAGCAAAAGCTGTCTTTAAAAAGCTTGATGAATGACAGTTAGATGAAGTCCTGTAAGTTTTCAATATTTGTAGCCGTAACATTTTACCCCATTAAACACTTGGTGTTTTTTAAAATGGTTAAAGAAATTCTTACCTGCAACCTGCGTTTGTTACTCATGTATATATTTTTTGCAGGTTTTATCTACGATTTTGTTGCATTTCTTGATTAATCTTTGACATTTGCAAAACAGTAAGTTAATTTCTCAAAGCAATTTGTACAAAGAACAAAGCACCACGGATTAACTGCAAAATCCTGTCTCTTTCTCAAAATCCATAGTTAATCTTGAAAAAGTGAATATATGTGTCAATGAACATGTCAGAGCCTCAGAATACCAAGTCCTTGCTGCATTGTGTATGGATAAGACAGTCAAACTGCTGAGTCATGTTGTCAATATCACAGTGACTCTAGAGGGATGTTGTGTTGTAAACCATGGCTGAAGTTTCTATGACAAGTATTGTAAAGCGTAATTGCGGAAGATCAATGGCAAGAGACTTGGAAAGTTTTACAGTTATGCTTTCACTGTAATTTGTTGACAGATGATGTTGTTTTGATACAAACAGGAAGAAAACACTGCAGAGCGCAAAGAAAAAAAAAACTTTTTCCTGCATAAGTGTGCAGGATAATTATAGTGACGCAATGATTTGAAGTTTGGACAAGTAGTTTTGAGAATTTGTATTCTATTCTGAGAAATGCATGAAAGTTAATAAGAAAACGTGTAATAGGAAATGTGTAACACTAAACACGTACAGTCTAGGATAAATGTCTGACCTGTGTAGTATGCCCTCACTAAATATGTATAAGCTGTCAGTAAAAGGGAAAAAAAATACTTTTCTTGAATAGCCATCTATTCCTCCAAATATCACCAGACCATATCTGTAAAGAGAAAACAAGAAACCACAAGAAAGGATAATTGATTTTAAAAGGGATAAAGAATATTAAATTTACACATCAGGTTTTACATGATTAACAACATGTTGACAAGAAAAGTTTACTATACCTTATGAGTTTTGGTGGTTTTGGTCTATGTGAACCAAGTGAAGAGGACCTGGAACTGAAAAAGTTCTTCTGGCACCCCAACCCCAAGTCCTGCCATTCTTTTGACCACAGCAACAGAGTCGACAAAGGGTGAACTGATGCAGAAACTCCGTTCCCCATGTACACGATGGCCCAGGGTTGGAGAACCCTTTTGTCATCCCGGGGGCCCCCAATATTAGGAGTTTTTTTTCTTTAATGGGCATGACCAAAGTGTCCCGGTCTTTTATCAGTCAGTTGGCTATAACACTGCCCTTTTTTTGGGCTCCCATAGTCACAGGCCGTTTCACTTTTCCTTGGAGATATACCCGAATGGCAGCAATTTTTTACACTTTAAAAGGACATTTCTGTAAAATTTTGAAGTTGCTGAGAAGGTACCCCATTTCTTTGGCCAACCCCAAGTTCATCCTGTGATAATGGTAGTGGGAAGGGTTTAAAACCTGTGCGGTTTTCCTTTATTAAAAAAGGGTTGCCAGCACAGTAAGTCCATGAACTACGTCAGAAGGCATCTGAACATGATTCAGAAGTGATCTAAAAAAGAAGGATCTCGTTGGTTTACAAAAAAACCCAAGATATTTCCACATCTGGAGGTTGTCCTCTGCATGACCTCGGGTCAATTTGTGAAGAAGGGGTTGATGCAGGAAGACCCCCTTTTTAAAATGTTCCTGTCATGGAGTAAAAAAAATTATATCATTTCAAAGGAGAGACAACTTATGTTAAAATGGGAAAAAGACAATCAATAGACGTAAAGACTGTTAATGGCAGCATAATTGCATGTAAAAATTTTAATTTATTCTTGTGAATTTTATAGAAAACCAGACAATCAAAATGTGAGTAATTATAAAATGCTTTTTGTGGCTGTGTATATAATCTCCAGGGTACGTGCGGCTCACTTCCCTGTTCCTTGTTTTAATTTTTTAAAAAAGACATTAATTTCTAGCATTTAAGATGACAATGTAGGGTTGTACAATTTGAAAAAAACTAAACTTATTTAATAGGTGGCACAGACAATAAATAAAAAAGTGCCTTATTTATACCATATCTGGTTTGCATGTGATGGAACTGCAAAAAAAGCCTTATAAAATATAGCAAACAAAAAAACGCAAAATAAACTTTGAAGAACACATAACTAAACGCTCTAAGGTCATTTGTATGTAACCGCAGTCCAAAGTAAAAACTGTATTCATCCAAAGGTCAAAAGCATATAAATTAACACACAGACAATTAAAAAAAGGCAAACAAAGCAACAGCTCACTAAAAACACTGTGATAAAAGGCTACATTTAATTTTGATAAAGTTATTACAGTTTGCAAGATAGTGAAAGATGAAACTACTCATAGATTGATAGACAGAAAACCGAAACCCGAGTCCAGGCTCAATTATTTAAGGATATTCGGAAAATACCGGCTTAATCAACTCCTGGTTTTGTGTAACAGCCCTCTGGTGTAGCTTCAAACACTGAAATGTATGTCAGGACACATATTCTATTAAACAACTATGACCCCATTTGGTATTCATGAAATAAGCATTTACTTGGTTCAAATGCATCTGTAAATATTTCAATGGGCGTGGGACCATCTAAAACATGAAGTTAAATTTAAACGTCCGTCATGGTTTTTTTCAGAAAATCCACTCGTTTTGCATCTGGTTTCATTGATCTGTAAGGCAGACTTCCAATATGGCGGCCTAGCCAACGTATCGCAGTGAACGGTCCATGTCATGCTGTTTCTGTAAACTGCTCAGGTATCAACAGTGAATGTATACATACATATATATATATACATATATATATATATATATATGTATATATATATATATATTTCCCTGTGCAATAAAATGACAACCAGCCTTTTTATTATTACCTGTGTGGAAATATAAATGCATTATTATTAGTAGCTAAGACTAAGATATATTTGGGACTCTGCTGCTTATAGATTGATTTTCATTAGGAGTTTTAGTTAGGCTTTTGATAGTTAGAAAAAAAACCTTAACAGTAGCCTCTAGTATTATAACACGAGTGTTAAGGATAAGGCTTGCAGGTGTTTTCTGTCTGTATCGTGAGGAGCCGGCAGTGTACGTGTGGGAAACAATTCTGGTAATGAATCAAAATGAAATGTATCTCTGTTCCTTTGATACTGTTGCTGGGGAGACATCCACAGATAGAATGGTTGTGTATGTAACAAAAAAAAAGTTGCTGCACAGTAACGTGGGGTGTTGTAAACTGGGAGTTTTACTCTCTTTCCTCCCTGTGCACCACCGGGTCCGTTTCTCTCCAGTTCAGACCCAACCAGTAAAACCAGCAAAATATTTACCTTGTGAAATAATGAGAAATGGTTAAGTATAAAATCAAGATTTAATGCCAAAATGATCAGTGTACAGAGTATACAATTGAACAGATACAGAGTGACATTCACCTTCGGTACCGGGCCCCCCTCAGCCCATCTTAGGGATGAACCGAGAGGAGCCAAGAATGGAGCGTGAGTCCTGCTTTTATCTATGCCTGTTCTTAACCCTCCTAAAGGATGTCATCCTCTGGTATCAGTTTATCCTTGACAATGTGTTGCATTTTATGTGATCAGAGGTTGTGGTGTGTAAGCTGTAGCAGTGAGCGGTGCAGCAGATAAGCAACAAGGGCAGAGATATTTAATTAGGGCAGCAATGAGATCATTAGAAAAGGCCACAGAATCATACATCCATAACAGGGGTATATGACGGAGTGGAGTGCAGCCCCAGTCAGACAACACATGAGGTTTCCAGGTAGCAGTGTAAGTGTGATGTCTCCCTCTTTGAATTCAGATTGGTTTTAATAAACTTGTGGAAACGTACAACTGATCTCTGACTGAGGATTGTCCTTTGGGGGAGCCAAATAAAGAGTCGATGAGAGGTGAGGAGTAATGTAAGAGTTAACGGACGGGCAGTGAAGTTTTCCTACCTCGACACCTGATCACTGCTAGCGCCCACAGATGAAGACGAGGCCATGGTGACTAGAGCTCCGGTTGAATACTCCCCCCGGGCAGTCTGGCGGTACTTCTGCTTTACTTTGAGAACATGAGAATCTCCAACACGAACTTAAAATGCTGTACAAATCTGTCAAGATCATATTTTCTCCTCTGAGATGCGCGTCATGTATTCACGTAAGCGGCTTCTATCGGTGAAGCATGTTATCTTTCAAAAGCAATCACAATCACTGGCCAAAGCAGGGCCAGAAGTTTGAAGCCGAAAAAAAAAAATCGGCAAGTTCGAAAAAAAAACTTGAACTTTTTTTTCCCAGTTTCACATCTGTTTTTTTTTTCCAGTTGCCAAACTTTTTTTTTACAGTTTTCACAATTTTTTTGGGGAGGTTCAAAATTATTTTGCAGATTCAAATTCTTTTCTTTTGAACAAATTTTTATTTTGCAGGTTCAAAGTTTTTTCGTTTGAACAAACTTTATGGCCCCAATTTAGCTCCATAAATTTCCTTTATGGTTTTCCGTCACTAGGGGCAACAGTCCTCAGCAGCTAGGACTACTGAGCAGAAACGAAACCTAGGGTCTGTCAAATGTTTGCATGGAGCACGGGTGGGGCATTTCCACGAAACTGCAAGTTATTTTCTGAAACCACAGAAATACAGCAGAGCAGAGAGAACCATGGCGTCTTCTTCCTCATTGTCTGACGATCTGACTTGTTCAGTATGTCTAATTATTTTCACTGATCCAGTAATCCTCTTCTGTGGACACTCTTTCTGCAGGGAATGCATCACACTTTCTCTGAAATCATCAAATCAGTGTCCACAGTGTCGGGCGACTGTTCCTACAGACAGGATGGATTTCACAACTAATCACATTCTGAAAAGTCTTGCTGAAAAGGCAAAAGAAACTCAAAAAAGAAAGCATTCTGAGGTAAGATTTTGACTTTATTAATATATTTTATGCCCACATAATATAGAACCATGGGGAAGAAGCCAGTGGTTGTGAAATGTTTTATTGTTTTCTTGATTCCTAAGGCTGCTGTGGGGTTTTGCCCTGAACACGACGAAAAGCTGAAGTTGTTCTGTGTCACCGATCAGCAGTTAACTTGTATTATATGCAGGGATTGTGAAAGACATGAAGGACACAAGTTTAAACCAGTTAAAGAAGCTGCTGCATCACTCAGAAAAGAGCTGGAGGCTCTCTTGGAAAAGGATTCCTGTGATATCAGTGCGGTAGAACATCTCGCCAAGTCACAAAATGAAGAAATAAGAAAAACCAAAGAGAAGGCTGAGCAGCTGAGGATCCAGATTGGCAGCGAGTTTCAGGAAATGCACCAGTTCCTGAAAAAGAGAGAAGATGAAATAATGAACGAGCTGAAACACAAGGAGAATGATGAGCTTGAAAAGATGAGGGAAAGTTTAAATTTTGTTGAAAAAGCTTTAACTGAAGGTAGAGAATTTAAGGATAAAATTAAATCTGCTCTAGACATTACAGATCCTGAGAGTTTCTTAAAGAGCTGGTCAGAGAACAAGAGCACGTTGACACCAGAACCCCCATCTAACACCAAAGGATCAAATCTCCAAGTGGTGAATTCATCTCTCTCACTGGGACCTTATGAAAGCCACCTGCAGTTCTTTGTGTGGAAAGAGATGCTTCAGGAGATCCAGCCTCAGGCGGAAAAGCTTTCATTTAAGAGCCAAGATCCACCTGTCTGGTCAAAGTGGTCAGGTGCCACTTGTGCTAATAATGTGATATACCCGAACTCTCATTTGTATACACATATTTCATGTAATTGTAGTAATGCATATAGCAAATTATTGTCCCAATGGCAGGAATACTACAGACTTCAAAATACCTATGCACTTAGTTTAAATCAGATCATTCCAGGGTCACATTATTGGGAGATAGATGTTGAAGGGAAGAACTGTTGGACAGTAGAGATACAAAATCATTCCCTGGCATATAAAGATAACACATACACCACATCTAATGGAAAGAGATCTGAACATTTAAAGTTTGCAAGCAAACCTAAAACAATTGGCCTTTATTTAAACAGCAACTTTAAGGAGCTCTGCTTCTTTGATGCAGACAACATGAAACAGTTTTACACAATGGCCTCCACTATTATGTCTGCAATACAGGCTATTCCAGCTAAACAAACTTTAAAGGGGCTACAAAAAAAACAACAAAAGACATACAGAAGAGTGGGTCAAACTGATGTAAACTTGTTTCTGACAAAGAAATTAGATTTCTTGACATAGATTGTTTTCCTTATTATATTGAAATCATAATTTCAATACATTTTGTTTTTACTAAGGTTATCTCTGTCTATTAACGTTTGTTCGATGATCTGAAACACTTCAGTGTGACAAAAAGGAAAACCTCTGGCATTATTAGGGTATAAATAGTTTTTCACAGCACCATAGGCTGAAAACTGTGCAAGCAGAAACATAATTTGGTTTTATTGTAATTTACAGGTTTTTATCTCTTTCATTTTCTATTCATCTTTGTTATTTCATTAGCTGCTTTAAAAAAGTACTAGTCCTTTAATTTTTCTTAAAAACTGAAGCAAAGCTTTACATTCCTAGTCAAATTAAAAATGCTTATGTAATTTTCAGACTTAAAATGATTTCACTGTAACTCTGTAAACAATGAGTGAAATGAATAAATAAAATAAAAATAGCCTGTTTCTGTTCTATAATGTTTAAAGTTCTGTGAAAGTGATTTCTTCAGTCATTTATTCTTTCACATTTCAGGTACTCAAATACTCTGCAACGAATATAAGTTCAAAGAAAAATAATATTTTGATGAAATATTTTTATGAGTATTAAATAGTTGACTTCCTAAATAAATCCTAAAAAAGAATTGTTGCAGGTAGTGCTGCATGAAATCAGAAAATTTTGCGACGGTGATAATGATAAATTTTGTGATGACATGAGTTGCAATATATTCCAATTTTCTTGGCATGACTCCAATAGCAACGGCTTCTATGAGCACACTGGGTGTGGTGTTTCAAGAGCAAAACTGACAGACTATAAATTTTGCGAAGCCTCTGCCTGGCAGAACAGGCTAAGAGAAAAGCAGCAGCCATGGCGTCTGTTTCATACTTGGAGGATCTTACTTGTTCTGTCTGTCTGAACATCTTCACCGATCCAGTGAACCTTCCCTGTGGACACTCCTTCTGCAGAAAGTGTATTACAGAAGTGCTGAACACACAGCACTGTTGTCCAGAGTGTCGGGAAGCTGTTGCACAAGAAGCAACAAGTCTCTCGACGAGTCTCATTTTGAAAAGCCTTGCAAAGAGGGCCAAAGAAGAGAATCTGAAACAGGGAAGAAATCCGACAGCAGAGGTATGATAATACATTCATGATAAATTCAGTGCAACGGGTAAACTCTGGTATATTTGATATAAATAGAATATAACACCCTGAATCTTGTAATAGTAATTCTTATACAGCAGTAAAAAGGAATTTCTTATGCAGTTGTACCATGAGTTGGAACAGTTTATAACAGAAAATAACCGTAATGGTTGGTCAAAAATTACAACAATTATATAAGGATTGCTGAATCGCCCTTCTTACGTGATCCCGTAAGAAAACATATTATTTCACAATATCCAACCCAATGGTAATTTTTACACAGATATTATTCATTTATTCTCAAGATGCATAGAGAGCATTAATTTCTAGAAATATAAAAACAGACAGTATGTTTCCGAATCAAAAGTTTTGCCATAAAATACTGGCTTTTGAGCCATTAAGATACAGACATTATTTGTTTAAAATAATAATAATGTTAGGTTTAATATTGTATTCAAGAGCTCAAGGGGATCATTTGAGTCATAAAAGCAAATAAGGAACTTAAAATGTAAATTCTGTTTTAGAAATATCAAAGGGGTCAGGCAGCTAGATACCCGTCCACACAGAGACGAGCACAGGTGTATCCGCAAAGGTATTTTGTCATTTAGGCATTGCGTCCATGCAGATCCAGCATTTTGGGAGACCAAAAAAATGATAATTTTTGGTAAAGGGCCCCAGATTGGAAATATTATAAAACTGAGCTTTTGTGTTTCTGTGTGTACATGAAAAACGCGTCTTTTCTGAAATGATGACGTCATAGCTCCACTCCTCTCTGTAACTCGCATACCGTCACTCTCACAAGAACAACAAGCATGGTGCCGCTCAGTGTTGCGTTCATACTGAGGCAAATTATGGCTTTGTTGTTCAGTTTCAATTCAATTCAATTCAGTTTTATTTATATAGTGCCAATTCACAACACATGTCTCAAGGCACTTCACAAAAGTCAGGTATAATTAATCCTAAACATTGAACAGTGCAGTCAGATTCAGTTATTTATTCAAAATTGGGGGGATAAAACTTTTTTTCTTTTTTAAAAAATTAAGTGCAGGCCCCGTCTAACCCACAAAGGGGAATTCACCCCGGATGAGCATGTAGCAGTGGACATTAAAGGCGTTGACTTTGCAGCAATCCCCCTTTGATCATGGGTGTAGCGACATTGGGGAGGAAAAACTCCCTTTTAACAGGGAAAAAAAACCTCTAGCAGAACAAGGCCCCCAGTGTGAGCCGGCCATCTACCCCCAAACCGACTGGGGGTTAGAGGAGAACAGATCAAGGGACACAAAAGAACAAAAAAAGCACTGATCCAGGAGTACTTTCTAAATTGGAAGGAAAAGAAAAATTTTAGTGGGATGTAGCTCCTTTAGTCGTTTCACCTAGAAAGAAAGAACAGATTTAAACTCTGAGCCAGTTTTAAAGGTTAGAGTCTGAAAAAGAGCGCATATAGTTTAAGTCCCATAAAAAGCTCAGTCAATCGCCCAATATCTAGGAGAGAGAAAAGGGTTTTAAACACTGAAAGACAGGGCCATGTGGATCATCGGTAGAGGGTGAGCATTAAGTTGTTGCCAGCAGGAAGCTCGGACGATTCCCCTCTCCAGAAAGGGTGATCAGGTAGACACAGAGCCAGGGCCAGGTGTAGCTTCTAGGAAAAAGGAAAAGAGAACAAAGCTGAAAAATGAAAATAACAGCAAATAATGCAAAAATTGCAGAGTAGTGTGAGAATGTAGCAAAGAGGGTGAAAGTGGTCATAATGTCCTCCAGCAGCCTAGGCCTATAGCAGCATAACTACAGAGATAGCTCAGGATAACCTAAGCCACTCTATAAGCTAACTATAAGCTTTATCAAAAAGGAAAGTTTTAAGCCTAGTCTTAAAAGTAGACAGGGTGTCCGCCTCACGGACTAAAACTGGGAGCTGGTTCCACAGGAGAGAAGCCTGATAACTAAAAGATCTGCCTCCCATTCTACTTCTAAAGACTATAGGAACCACCAGTAAACCTGCAGTCTGAGAACGAAGTGCTCTGTTAGGAACGTATGGAACAATCAGATCTCTGATGTATGATGGAGCTAGATCATTAAGGGCTTTATATGTGAGGAGGCCTTTGAATTTGGCCCGGCATACATACTACAACGTTTTCAGCGGTGTGTCTTCTTTTGGGTGTCACTTGTCATTTTACTCAAGACCATCCCATGGTGCTCAACTTCCATCCATCTTCTACACCTGCCTAATCTTTAAAGGGTGTCAAGGGTTCCACCTCCAGCATATTAAAACATGTGGTCATTGCAGCACAAACTTAAAGCATGCTTCCTTCTTATAATTTTTTTTGTTTTACTGGTGTCCTATCTGGCAGAGTAGTGCTCAGAATTGTTGTCTGAGTGCCAAGAACAGATTTACTTTCACAAGTGGAGCATTACCGTTAACGCTATAATGCTACCCTTGGTATATACATAAAACTTTATCAGAAATGCTTTGGGATCATTTCAAATACAGTGGACATGGAGATGGAAACACAAGGGGAAAAAGAATAGTGTCATATTGTATTTGACTGCATTGACCCCCATGCAGAAAGCAATAAGGAGACAAAGTTTGACGGTAAGGATTTTATTTACTGTGAAGTAAATGTAGAAGAGGAACCGGAACCAGGATACGAACTGCAAGGTAAGTAGAATAGTGAGCGGGAGTATCCAAAGTAAATTCTAAAAATGAAACATGTTGTTACTCGGAATGAAGGAAGGGATCCGCCAGAGGGGGAAGGAGAGACCAAGAGGTTGTGTGTCCATGAGAACCACTGGTGATCGGCACAATAATGGATGGATGTTGGAAGGTCCAAGGGTTTGCTGATGTTGGTGCTGCAGACAGAGGAGGGTGGACAGAGTTTGCTGATGGAGGTCCGAGGAATGAAGAAATCCAGAAGGCTGCCACCCAGAAGTAGTCCAAATGGATGCACTGGAGACAAAAAGGCTTGAATATGAAGACTAGAAGGTAGGCGAAGACGAAGAGCAGAAGAACTGATAACAGAATCAATAGTGTAAGGGCCGATGAAATGGGGAGAAAGTTTCTTTGACATAGCCTTTAACGGTATGTCAGGAGAAGACAACCAAACTTTTTAGCCAGGACGGTAAGCCGGAGCAGGCCGCCGTCTCTGATCGGCATATTTCTTATTCTGGGCTGCTGTTCGGATGAGGGCCCTGGAAGCAGTCTCCCAGACTCGCTTGCAGCGGCGCATGTGGTGGTGAAAGGAGGGTACAGCAATGTCCTTTTCATCTAAGGGAAAGAGTGGGGGTTGGTATCTGATGGATGCTTCGAAAGGAGATAGACCAGTGGCTGAGGATTTCTGAGAGTTTATGGCGTATTCTGCCCAAGGAAGATAAGTACTCTAGTCTAACGGGTTGGTGGCTGACATGCACCTAAGCATGAATTCTACTTGCTGGTTCATGCGTTCGGTCTGTCCGTTCGACTGGGGGTGATAACCCGAAGTCAGTGAAGTCTTGGCTCCTAGGGCCAAACAAAATTGTTTCCACACACAAGAAACAAACTGGGGACCACGATCCGAAAGGATGTCTTGTGGAATTCCATGTAAACGGAAGACGTGTTTGACAAGCAGCTGAGCGGTCTGGAATGCGGAAGGGAGTTTCTTCAAAGGAACAAAGTGACAGGACTTCGAAAAACGGTCTACAATGGTGAGAATGACAGTCATGCCCTTAGAGACTGGCAACCCTGTTACAAAGTCCAGTGGTATGTGCGACCAAGGGCGTTTGGGTGTGTTGAGTGGCTGGAATAAAACCAGAAGGTGGCTGATTGTCCGGTTTTTGCCTGGCACAAACTGAGCATGCATGTCTTTTATGAAGTGATGGACACCAAATACGCGTGAAAATGAGTGCTATGGTTCGGCTGACCCCTGGATGACCTGAAAATTTGGCAGTGTGGAACCAAGGGATAACTCTAAACCTGACTGATGATGGAACAAAAACTCTGTTGGTAGGACCCATGCCTGGGTCCGGCTCGTTTTGCTTTGGCTGGTTAACTATGTCCTCAATCTCCCATGCTAGAGCCCCAAAAGTCCAGTGAGGGGGAACTATAGGTCCCACTGTCTTTTCCAATGTGTCGGGAGAGTAAAGCCTAGAAAGAGCATCCGGCTTTACGTTTTTGGACCCAGGTCTATATGAAATGGCTAGATTGAAACGGGAGAAAAAAAGTGACCAGCGTGATTGACGTGGGTTAAGTCTTCTAGCTGATTGTAAATATGCTAGATTTTTGTGGTCGGTCCAGACTAGAATTGGATGTCTTGCTCTGTCAAGCCAATGTCTCCATTGCTCAAGAGCTAATTTAATTGCGAGGAGCTCTCTGTCTCCCACATCATAGTTTCTTTCAGTGTTTGTTAGACGACGAGAGAAAAAGGCACAGGGATGTAGTTTTCTATCTACAGCCGTCTGCTGTGATAACAGCTCCTACCCCTGTCTCCGAGGCGTCTACCTCCAAGATGAACTGTTTGGTGGAATCAGGATGAACTAGAATGGGGGTTTGAGAAAACTTTTCTTTTAGGGTTTGGAATGCTTTCTGTGCCTCAGGAGTCCAGGAGAAAACAATGTTAGTGGAGGTTAAGGCTGAGAGGGGAGCTGCTATGAGACTGAAGTTCTTTATGAATCTGCGATAGAAGTTGGCAAAACCTAAAAACCGTTGTAACTGTTTGCGGGAGTCCGGGACAGGCTACTCCAGAACTGCCTTGATTTTTTCCGGATCCGAGCGAACCTGTCCACCCTCGAGAATATATCCAAGGAAGGTGATAGAAGTTTTGTGGAACTCACATTTCTCAGCTTTCACAAAGAGTCTGTTCTCTAGAAGTCTCTGAAGGACTAAACGGACGTGACGGTGATGTTCTTCGATGTTCCTGGAATAAATCAAAATATCGTCAAGGTAGACAAAAACAAAAACATTCAGAAAGTCCCTTAAAACGACGTTTATGAGTGACTGAAAAACTGCTGGAGCGTTGCTTAGTCCGAAAGGTATCACCAGGTATTCGAAGTTACCCAGTGGAGTCTTGAAGGCGGTTTTCCATACATCCCCCGGTGGATCGTAACTAGATGGTAAGCATTACAGAGCTCTAGTTTGGAGAAGATGGTTGAACCATGAACGGGTTCAAATGCTGAGGAGAGGAGGGGAAGAGGATATTTATTTTAATGGTGATTTGGTTTAATCCTCTGTAGTCAATGCAGGGTCGGAGAGAAACATCTTTCTTCTTGACAAAGAAAAACCCAGCACCGAGTGGGGATGAAGAGGGGCGAATTAACCCAGAAGCCAATGAATCATTTATATAGTTTTCCATTGTGGTTCTTTCAGACCCTGAGATATTTCATAACTTACTGGTTGGAAGTGGGGCCCCAGGAAGCAAATCAATCGCACAGTCATAAGGTCTGTGCGAGGTAGAGACAAAGCTTTTGACTTACTAAACACCATTTTTAAATCGTGGTATTCTGAAGGAACTTGGGAGAGATCAGTACTACTGGTTTCTGTGGAAGACTCGTCTGTGGGGAGTGAGGCGACAGCTGACTGCAAACAAGAGGAAAGACAGTTAGTAGACCAAGACTCAATTCTACTTTCTGCCCAGTTTATATGGGGATTGTGTTTCTGGAGCCAAGGAAAACCTAGAACTAAGGAGTTTAACTTAATAGGAAATACGAAAAAAGAAATCTCCTCTCTATGATTTCCGGACAGTACTAGTATCAATGGTTTAGTTCGGTGGGTGATTCGCTGAAGGTTTTGTCCATCCAGGGCTGAAACTAACTGGGGTGTGGGAAGTGGTTCGATCTCAATTTTAGCTTCGTTTACTAATTTCAGATCTATGAGATTCTGATCGCTGCTGGAGTCTATGAGAGCTGAGAGGTTCTGAATGGGTCGGTGAGAAAACAATGTGCCAGACAAGCTAAATCTGGGGGCTAAGGATCGGTCTGCCAGTCTCCCCTTATTTACTGGCGGACCTGGCCTTTTGGTCCCTTGGGGCAGGTAGTGCAGTCGGCAAGAAGATGCTCAGAAGATCCACAGTAAAAACAACTGTTGGTCTGACGGCGTCTTAGCCTCTCCACTGCAGAAAGCCGAGCTCGCCCTATTTGCATGGGTTCCACCTCAGAAACCTGAGAGAGAGCCCCCTTTGATTAGGTAGTTGGGTTCTGACTAAATCCTGTTCCTGTCGGGTTCTTTTTCTTTCTCTCAGTCGGTTATCTAACCTGGTGGTTAAATTGATCAGCTCATTTCGAGTTTTTGGTTCATCTAGTAGAGCCAGTTTCTCCTTTAACGGATCACTTAAAGCCTGGAAGAAGGCAGCTCTAAGTACGCCATCGTCCCATCCAGATGCTGTTGCGAGGGTACGAAAATCAAAAGAGAAATCAGCAACAGATTGGTTTCCTTGTTTTAGTGACCACAATTTTCGGGCTGTGGCGGTCTGATCGACTTCACAAGAAAAAACTTGTCTGAAGTCTTTTTCAAAGTCTAGAAATGTACAACCAAAATTGGAGCAATCAGGGAAAAGGGCTTCTGCCCACTTTAGGGCTTTACCAGTAAGCAAACCAATTATGTAGGAAATCTTTACATGATTGTGAGGGAAGGACTGCGGAGAACGGTTGAACACAAGTGCACATTGAAATAGGAAACCCTTATAGTCCCCATTCTCCCCGGAAAATTTTTCTGGACTAGGGGAAGTGACATCACGTGAATGCGGACGCTGTTGCAAGGAGGAAGAGGCTGTAGCGCCCTCTAACGCCGGGGAGGTGAGACTGCTGAGGGTATGCTGCACTAAGGAAGCTAACTGTTCGATCTGTTTGTTTGTTTGTCTTTGCTGCTCAACCAGAGAACGGAGTGAGGAGTCATGGTTCTGGATTTGATAGTGTTGTTCTGAGAGAGTTCTCCTGAAAGCTTCTGCTGGGTCAGATTGGCCAGAGTGTTCTGTCATATTGTTTTTGACTGAGTTGACCCACATGCAGAAAGCAATAAGGAGACAAAGTTTGACGGTTAGGATTTTATTTACAGTGAAGTAATTGTAGAAGAGGAACCGGAACCAGGATTCGAACTGCAAGGTAAGTAAAATAGTGAGCGGGAGTATCAACAAAGTAAATTCTAAAAATGAAACTGTTCTTACTGGGAATGAAGGAAGGGATCCGCCAGAGGGGGAAGGAGAGACCAAGAGGTTGTGCGTCCATGAGAACCACTGGTGATCAGCACAATAATGGATGGATGTTGGAAGGTCCAAGGGTTTGCTGATGTTGGTGCTGCAGACGGAGGAGGGTGGACAGGGTTCGCTGATGGAGGTCCGAGGAATGAAGAAATCCAGAAGGCTGTCAGCCAGAAGTAATCCAAAGAAGAAGCAGTTGACTTGAATCTTATTCATGAAGCGGGAAGATCCTTCCCAGTAGGCAATAATCCAAACAAAGCTGAAGACTGAGACGAAGTCAGGTCCAGACAATCCTGCAAGGGTACAAAACACAATCATAAGCTTAGAGCTAGACAAGGCAAAGCAAGGCATAGAGTGGCGGCTAAAGCTTGTACCACTCAGGGCAACACTCTGGCAATGAGTTGCTGGCAGCCTCCTCCTTAAATCCTCCTCAGGTGGTGATTAGGAGAATGGAAAACACCTGCCACCTCTCCTCCAGGTTCAGACGCCATCTAAGGGCTAAGCAGAGAACAGCACCAACACACAGCATACACAGATCCTGACAAATAGCGGAGAGAAAGGATAAGGATAATACAAGATAACAACCTAGAAGACTGCTTCTACACCTGCAGAAACGCATATATGACAACAACGTACACCCAGAAAATTACACAGTACTAATGACTGAAAGATGGATTTAGTGGCAACCACAGCTCAATATAGAGTATATCTGTGAATCTGTTAACACCTGAATCCACACACCTGTAGCTGTAAGTGTAAGCGCTTGTGTATAGAAGGTTTCTCCATAAAATATTCAATAGCGGGTGTGAGGAGCCACAGACCTGCCCCTAGTACCCAAGACAGACACGGACAATATTCAAGCCACAGACATCCTAAGGCCCTCAGAGCACAGTAACCTCGGAACTACCCCAACCCCCCAGAGAAGAGCAGAGGAGCGCCCCAGTAGAACCACAGTAGCCACAGTTCAGAAGCCCCAGGGAGCTGCAGTGACAAGCCCACAGGCCCCGCCAGCAGGCATATAGATCTTACTGAAGATCTAGTTACATGTTCAGAAAGATGGCAAATAATGCTATTTTCAATAGAATCAAATTTATTTCTAAAAAACTGCATGAAGTTATGATGGCTGAAAACTGAGGGAATGAACGTGATCTGGCCTCCTATGATTGCCTTCTTTTTCAAGGGGGTTACATTGTGTATTGCAACACCCAGTGAAGTAGTAACGCTATGAACAAGACCATTAATTTGTGAGGAGGTAGAAATTATGTTGCTGCCCTCTGCAAAATACAAAATAATTTTAGCCAATAATTTCTCTAGGATATATCAATAATTCTGACTGAAAGACGGTTGCTTCTCCTCGGCCAATGTTTCGAGGAATGTGAAAATGTAGATACTAGGTGGACTGCACTAAATGATACTTACATAATTTTACTTCTAGGTCTTTGATTATGGAGGTTTAATGTTCTCTATACCACTTTTAATTGTTCTATTTTGTCTTCAGTAATAGTATTTAGATTTTAGATCTGAATACTAATTTTCAGAGTTGGCAAAAGTACTCACATTCGTTACTAAAGTAGAAGTACAGATACCAGTGTAAAAAATACTCTGGTAAAAGTAAAAGTACTGATTGAACTCTTTTACGTAAGTAAAAGTAAAAAGGTACAGGTTCTGCAATGTACTTAACAGTACTTAGATTGTATTTTTGAATAATAACCTTAAATTAAAACTTAAAATGCCCCTACTGGGGATCTTTCTGCATGGAGTTTGCATGTTCTCCCCATGCATGTGTGGGTTCTCACCGGGTACTCCGGCTTCCTCCCACAGTCCAAAGACATGCCTGTTAGGTTAATTGGTCTCTCTAAATTGCCCTTAGGTGTATGAATGAGTGTGTGCTTGGTTGTTTGTGTGTTGCCCTGCGATAGACTGGCGACCTGTCCAGGGTGACCCCGCCTCCCGCCCATAGACTGCTGGAGATAGGCAATAGCTTCCCCCCAACCCACTATGGAAGAAGCGGTAGAAAATGACTGACTGACTGACTAGAACTTAAAACATAATCAACATGGAAACTTCAAATCTAATAAAAGTCTTTTTTTTTCTTTTGTTAGAAATATACTTATGTCTTAAAGACTACTTTTATTGAGCCTCAGCAGAAGCAGGTTCTTAAAGTTCTTAGAATCAAAATGTGCCATTTTGGGTCTGAAAATAAGTCCAGCATTACCTCGGCTCCATGTAATATTTATGATTACTGATTATAAATATTTATCAAAAATTATAATTAAAAATCATGATTAGAAAAAATTAATTCCAAGCATAAAGATCAGAGATACAATCTGGTGTTGGGATTATTGGGCTCCCAGCACTTAATAATTACTATTACTTAATACTTACTTTGTCATTAATATTTAATAATTATTAACCAAAACCACGGCAAATGTCACTGTGTTATCAACTGTTTTACCGAATGGTGGAATTCTAACCTTATCTTGACAGATAATCACTCACAGAAAATAAAAACAAACACTGTCTCTTTATCTATGTGAAAATTTATGTAGTCCCTCTTACAATCAAACTATTCTGGTCCAACAACGTTCACCTAATCAAGCATGCACTATTCTACAAAAAGAAGTAAACACTAGTAATCAAAAATAATGATATGTGTTGGAGGGTAGATGGAGAGCACACCAGCAGTTTATGGACAAATGAGAACAACACAACAATTTGGATATACTTGGAAAGATGAGCAAAACAACCAGCTGTGAGCTTCCTTCATGTGTGTTACTCGACAGCGGCTATCAGCTGGTAGAACGGTAGGGCCATGCCCCTTAGCCACTAACATCTGATAGCCCCAGATCTCAAAGAAAGGGTTGTAAAACTAATGGTGCGTTCACACCGAACGCGGATTCTGCGATAGGAGCGGCCGATTTACATGTTATCCCTATGTAGAGGCACCTTCAGGAGCGGAGCGGCACGATGCGGTGCAAAGCAGATGAAGGACGCGGTGCGGAAGGCGCGCCGAGCGAAGCGAGAGCAATGGACGAGTTTTAAATCGGAACTTTTTTCTAAATTTGCGTCGCGTCAACCAATCAGGGACTGGATGTGGCTGTGACGTAGGGTGAAGGACCGCAGCGGAGAAGAAGCGGTTGTCAGTGAAGATGGAGGACCAGATCATAGTGGCGGTGTGCGGCAAGCCAGAGTTGTATCACTCAACTAATTACTTTTACAGAGACAAGTACAGGAAGGACATGGTCTGGTTATGTTTAGGCACAAATATCTTATATTTAGGAGATGTGTACATTAAAAATCGTCTGTTTCTTTATTGAGCTGAGATTTATTTACTCACCAAGGTCAGATGGACAGGCGTTCAGCAGCGGGGATACAGCACCGGTAGTTGGTGAGGCCGATTCGTCTCCCAACGCGGGGCAGCAGATCTTCGAACTCGGTCCTGGATAGACGGAAGTACCGCTGAAATCAACCGTCATCCAGACGCAGCTCCTGGAGTAGGTGGTGGTACTCTCCGAACTGTTCCCGTTGCTGAAGAATCTGGTGAACCCAGGGACGTCGACGTCGGCGGCGTTTTTCGGTTCTCCACAGGTAAAACACCGTAATTAGGTCAGTGAAATTCATGTCCGCCATGTTCAGTTGACGCGGCTAAGCTTTGTCGTTTGTTGCCATTTGGCAACGAGGAGTTCATGCGGAATGTCAAGCGAGCAACAGCACACAAATGACGCAAAATATTTGCAGAATCCGCGTTTGGTGAGAACGCACCATAAGGCGGGAGCTTGGAGGAAAAACTCCAAGCGTAATAAAATGATGGAACAAACAATAAAGTGGCCAGGCCACGAGGTCCAGACTGCAGTCTGTTTCGAATGAAAAACTTCCAAAGTTCGGCTTTAACTCCTGGCTTATTGGCAAACAGCCGGACGAACGCATCCAAACTTGATCGCAACTGCTTGTTGCGCTTCCACAGTATTCAGACAGTAAATAAAAACAGTTCATCATGAAACACTTCAATCAATATTGCATGCAGCAAGCCTTGGATTAACATGGTGATACTAATTCACCTCAACTATGCCTCACCCTGCCCAGACCTCTAAATACACTTATCTGATTTAATATAAAAAGAACAAAATTACTGTGATGTCGATTTCTTCTCTTCATCGGCTTGAGGATGGGTCGTGGGTCTGAAGAAAAAAGTGGGGAACTAGAGTGTCACGCGTTCGCTATCAACTCAAAAATGGTAAACTTCTCATTTGTCCAAAATGGGGAAAATATGAGGAATCGTTGCAATCGACTGAAAAACAAGGAGGAAACTCGTGTCCTTGGAACATACCCCTCTCTGGGTTTCATCTGTGCCTGGGTGCATCTAAGGTCCTGTTCACACTGCAGGCAAGTGTAGCCAAAATCTGATTTTTTTGGGTCAAGTGATCAGGTCAGACTGTTTAAAGCAAGTGGGAAGGCTCAGATCTGACCTGTATCTAACTTTTTTATGTCTCCTATATTTTCATAAGGAAGATTGTCACCACACACACTATATGAAGTACCTAAATCCTTAAAACGGTTCAGGACGTCACATAAAATTAATACAAAAATACCTATAAGCCAACCATCATCCACAGAGCCTGCTTGAAGATTGTTACCAACACAACTTTTATGATTGGAATAATTCCAATTATTATTATAGTATAAAGGTATCGTGATTTGAGGAGGCCAATGTGCCATTGCATTTAAGACATCTGTGCATCACAAAAACTGTAGGTTGCAGATGTATGGAATAGAAATGCTTTCTATTCACAAATTGATATTCACTTACAGATGGGGCCCATATAGTAATATGAGTGCAGTCCATGTTGCATTTAATGACACACTATTTCTTTTTTTCTAGCCACTTTTTGGCCCAATAATTATTTTACTAACCTCTCACCAACTGGCCATTGAAAATAGGAACCAAACCCTTTACAACCCTGTATAGACTTATTATTATTATTTTGTATTGTTATTAATATTATTATTAGCATCATTATTATTCTTTTCCTCCTCTTCTTATATTTATCTTCCAAAAATACAAACAAGCAAGCACTTAAATGTTGTACTGCATGTTTTTCAGGTGGCTGAATTGTGTCCTGAACATGAAGAAAAGCTGAAGTTGTTCTGCATCACCGACCAGCGGCTGGCTTGCATTATATGCAGAGATGGTGAAGAGCATGAAGGACACCGGTTTAAACCAGTCAAAGAAGCTGCTGCATCCCTCAGAAAACAGTTAGACGGGTTTGAACTATATGCTACCGATGATATTCATGCTATAGAAAGTCTTGCTAATAGACAAAAGGATGAAATGTTAAAAACAAGAGTGAGGTCTCAGCAACTGATGACTCAGGTCAGCGAACAGTTTCAGGAGATGCATCAGTTTCTGAGAAGGAGAGAAAATGAAATAAAGAGTGAACTGAAACTTAAGGAGGAAGATGGTATTGGGAAAATGAGAAATGCTTTAGAAGCTATAAACATAGCTTTGTCTGAGAGCACAGAGCTGAAGGAAAAAGTCAGCTCGGTTCTGAAAATCCCAGAATCGGAGAGCTTTTTAAAAAGCTGGATAAAAGGGGGAAAAATGGGGATACCAGAGCCTGTATTCAGGCCCAGAGTGAATAAGCTTCAAGTGGTGAATTCTTCACTCTCACTGGGGCCCTATGAAAGCCACCTACAGTTCTTTGTGTGGAAGGAGATGCTTCAGGTGATCCAGCGCCGAGCAGAGCTGCTGACTCTTAAAAGCAACAGTCCAGATGTGGTTGTATCTGATGATGGGAGAAGTTTGTTCTGTAGACCCAAAACCAAATATGCCCAAACATCCATATTCAAACAACCTCCGGGATTTTCAGGTTTTGGAGGATCCTTTACTTCTGGACATCCAGTCATAAACAATTTTGCATTTGGCCAAGCTACAGTGGACTTACAGACTGCATGCAGTATCAGTGAGTTTGGAGCAGGGCATTACTACTGGGAAGTAGAGGTTGGGAGCAGAGACTATTGGGAACTGGGGATAATACATAATTTCTTGAAATATGATGGGGTACAATATGCCACATGTGGCCCAAATGTAACCACAGAGGTACAGTTTGAAAACAGACCCAGAAAGATTGGGGTTTACTTTAACTGCTCATCTAAGGATCTCTCCTTCTATGATGCAGACACTATGACACACATTCACTCTGTTAGTGCCGTCTTTGTGTCCAAGCCAGTGTCTGCCCAAATTAACATTAAATACAGGGAGCCGGATAATAGTCCTGTGACAGTGTGCTGGTACTGAACATCCCTGCAGTCCAGCAGAAATCCTTGGAAGTTGCCTTTACTAAACCCCCCCCCCCGCAAAAAAAACAAGAAACCTGACTTACCTAAATGTAGTTCACACACACTATCAAAATTGGATAAAGAACAAACACTTTAATCCAATAGTACATTTGAAAAACTTTTTAGTTGCTGCAGCTATAATGTATATTTGTCCTGTTTAATTGGTCTCTCAAACACTGAAACTCTAATTCATGAGATCAGAATACATCTGAAAAAAATCCATCAAAAGTAATACTACAAGTCCCACTTCCTAAGCAGTCTTGAAAAGTCTAAAAGCCTAGAATTTACTTTTATTATTTCCTGGTCTGGATAAGTATGGAAAAATAAAGAAACAAAGTATAGAAAATATTTAGTTCTCCAACCCTTTTAGATTTTCTAAGTATGGTATGTCAATGAAAGATACATCATGTCATTTATATTTACGTCAATGTTACATCCACTACATTATCCACTACTGCATACATTGATTTTAACATTTGACTTACTGAATCTATACACATAAAACAATAATCAATGAAAGGCAATTTTACTACGTTTTTGGTGTATCGACAACTTTAAATTTCAGTTGAACCGAACCTATGATTCTTTTCCTGACATCCTGAGCCAATGGACAGTTTTAAATGTGATCCTAAAACATTTGTTTTTAACAGAAACTGTCTTTTAGCTTAAGTTGCAAATGTATGAATTTGTATTTTTATGCCACTGTTTCTCTCTAAAATTTTTAATTGAGTAAAAAAATTATATTAAACTCTGTATGGTTAAAATGTAAACAAAGCAATAAAACTGCTCCTTTATCTTGGATTTCATTTTTAAAAGTAACAATGTTCTCAAACTATACTTTAAAATCTATGTTCAGGGGTTCTTACAACCTAAATACCTTTCTGTATGAAATAAAACTAATTTATTGTGTTCCAGAGGTGAAAAAAAGGTGAAATGATCCTTCACCAAAAACTGAAATCAGAAGCCAGTAATTAGAACAGTTTTTTTTCATCTGTGGAACTTACAGAAAATTGGAGTGCAGTCTTAAGATTCAAGCAGTTAAAGGTTAATACTTTTGTTCCCAAATGTCCAGAAGGTTATTAAAATCTGCAAAAATAAATCTAACAAATCTAAAGTTTGTTCCCCTTTACAACAAAATAACTCAGGAGCTATAAGTTTTCTAGGCTTTAGGGAAATTATAGATCACTATCAAAAGCTTTTATAAATACTGCTACAGTCAATCAGAAAACACCAACATCAACAACCTGGCCCCACAGCAAAATGTACAACAGCCATGAAAGCAAAATATCTGTATCATTAGTGAGGGATACCTTTTCATGTCATATGGCTTGATTACAAAATGTAAATACATTATTAAAGTCCCTCTTTTTATACAAGCCATGATGTAACTACTAAAAGACTTTAGGAAACTAAACTTGATGTGTAAAACTCCATAATTTGACATAGTGAGAAACACCATGTATTGAAGATATATTCTTGAACCTTTGCTTTTGTGTTTCCTTCTCTGTAAACAAATGAATAAATTCAGAAATTTGACACCTGTGTTCAGCTTTATATTTTGGTCTACGTAAACATGAATGGTCAGCTTTGTTTTTCTTTCCTGAATCACTTGTCAGATATTGAAAATAAATTGGTTACCATGATAACCCTAACCCTAACCCTTGTTACACTGATTATCACTAATTTAATAAATGCATGGCTTATGGCTGTAAAGTCACAACAGGAAAAGATTTCTAGCCCCTTTCTTCTCCTGTACTGTGTATTCACAAGCTATGTGCACTTATTCTCACCTTTTATGTTTCAAGAAAAACAAACATTTTGATGAAGACAACATAGCTGCATAAGAAGTGCTGTATGCAAGCCCTGACTGAAGTTTTTAAACAATGTTCTTCAAGCAAGGTGGTTAAGGACACAGGATAATGAAACTGTATGGTACAACTTTGCTAAAGGGAGAAACTTGGAAAAAAAGGTTGAGATTGATAGAGTTCTTGGCTTCAAATAATTCCTAGTTTGCCTAATCCCAAGACTCTTTCAGAACACAAAACAGCTTCATGACATTTGGTTAGAAATTCAAGCTTGCTATGAGTGGCTTCAGAAAAGAAATAAAATAGTATTAGGCGCCATTTTAAAGATAGCCACTAGAGGACAGCAAGTCACCACAAATACTTACAGTGACCTCTATGGTTCTCTGCCAAGAACAATAAAATAAATTATTACCATATAACACTGACCTTGTAAATAAGGGGAAAATAATACCTTGGTGCTGCCTATTTAGAAAAATGTTGAACTGTTCTATTGAACTGGTGAATTCAACTATCTATAACATGTTTATCTTATAAACGGCTAGATAAAATACTTTCAAACACCATAAAAGAGCAAATTCTTCACTGTTTGATAGTATGATTGGTGGTTTTACGTCCAGGTTAAAAAAACGCTTGCATAGCTCAGTTCAAAACAGTCAAGTATTTGCAATCCTTATTCTGTTGACTGCATAAAGGTGCCTTTACAACTTAAGACCCCGCTATTTGCTCAGTTAAATACACAATGTTTTTAATGATGGATCACAGAAATCTAGAAAAGTCCCTTCAGTACAAAGGCAATTCTGATGTTGCTGCTATCTTGGCAGTAGCAACACCTACACCTATACAGAATCAGTGTTTCCTCCAACCAGAATTCGTCCCCTCAGAGTCCACTTTATTTGGGCAGGTTTGAAAGTTCATCTGAACCCTGGAGCAGACTAACCGAGCAAACTCTGGACCTCCTGAAAACTTGGGTCTTGGTTTGTTGCAGATGAACCATGGTGCAGTTTGTTTACCATGCGACGAACATTTTAAATAAAGAGAACTGAACCAAGCAGAGGAAGTGTATGATTTGTAGACACAAAATTTTTTTGACAACTTTTAAATCCTTGCAAAACCTTGGTTGGCTGCCAAGCCTGCTGGTCGTAGTGGACAGCTTCTTGTGATATTGCCACCTGTGATGGCCAAACCCATGGCAACACTGCAGTAAAGTCGGTAACTCTCATGAATCTTCAATTATTGTTTATTCAGCCAAGAACAATGCAATGAAAGTGTGATTGGTTTAAATACAATTGTTCTATTTGTAAGCATGCACATTTGGTTCACTTATATATTTTTATCAACTAATTTTTCACTTTTGGTCTGTGACTATTATTATTATATCTTGTTTCACTGACCCGTTTCTTACCTTCCATGATCCCTGGGAGTTTGCCCAGATGGTGACTAGGACTCAGAGCAAATAAATACCTGGAGGGGATAGTAAACTGCACCACCATCTGCTGGGGGAATTTGTATTTTCCTACTTCAAATAGCTTTTTTTTATTGAACTAAAGATTTGCATTTTAAGTTTAATATTTTTTATTTTCTTTCTTGGTGTTTAGTTTATTAACAGAATTAACTGTACTGTGTTGTTTCTTGTAGTTAGTGATTGTATTGTTTAGTCCCCCTATTGTGTTGTAATGGTCTAATCAGCAAACTTTGTGTATTGTTTTCTTTGTTAGGTCAGTTATAGTGTGTTTGTGCAGTCAGTTGGTTTATTTATTCACATTTTTTGCCTGACCTCTTTCATGAGCTCAATTTAAATTTTTTGTAAATATAACATTTCGTGTTAAAATAAAAAAATATATTTTTCTAATAATTCCTGTGACTCCTCCTGCTTTTTAACTCTGTCCATCACACATCTCAACCATCAACCTTTTCTCAGCCAACCAAATTAAGGTGTGAAATGTTTTCGTATTTTCCACCTAATCAAACCCAAGTTCACCAGCCTTTCCTGGTATAAAAGCCCAGTCAGGAATCACTAAAGCACATTTCTCCCTGCTATTTTCTGCCCTGTCTTGTTGCTGTTCTGCACTGTCTCCGTGCCATTTGATATAATATGAGCTACTGTCATGATGTGCTATTTAGTTTGGTGTTTAATTTTTGTCAGCCAGGTGTTTCTTCTGTTCCCTCTAGTTTCTCGGTTTACTTTAGTTAATGATAATTCTAAATTCTTATGCTTCATATGTTTATTTATCTTTGCTTAGAACTGTTTTCCCCTGGTTTTTTGATGTAGTTTAGTATCTTGCCCAGCTCCTCGTGTTCCTGGTTACCCCTGCTAATCAGTTTCACCTGTCCCTCAGCCTCCCTGCTAGCCAGTCACACCTGTTCCTAATTCCCACTGATTACCTGCCTCAAGTTTCCCTTTGTTCCACACTCGCGTCCCTCTGTATTTTAGTTGGTTTGTTCTCATTGTTCCCCACTGGTTTGTCTCGTCAACAATCCCCAAAGAGTCTACCCGATTCTAATCTTTTGTTACTTTGGACTTGGACACCTGATCTCCATCCGGTTCATCCTGTAAGTTTGTGTCAACTCCATTAAAACTCAGATCAACTCACCATGCTGTCTCCTCGCCTTTCTCTGCGAACTGGTCCTGCTCCAAAACCCTCCTTTATGACAGCTACAACAACATTTAATTTCCCTTTGGGATTAATACGGTATTTTTGAATTGAATTGAATGCCAATATTGCTTTCCTACAATAGTCCAAATATATACACCCAGAATGCCCTGAGCTATAACCAGACATCAAGAACCATGTCATGATGCAGCAGTGAAGTAAAAAAATCACATCACAGACCTGGATGCTACCACCATGATGGGGTTAACCAGTCTGTCTTTATGTCTCAATGACCAAGCAACACCAGTTGGATGTGCCCAATGTCATGAATCAGCTACCACTGCTGATACCCCCACCCCACCCAACACCTAAGTATGCAGCAACAATTGAAAACCACCATCAACTCTATATGAATGTTTTGTGCATGCTATAAACAGCTGGGGAGCTTTCATAATGTATCACTTGTAACAAGGAGCTCAGTTTGTTCTAAACCTAGGCCAGAGAACTTGCCAAAACCCTCCAATGGTCATCTATGTTCTGGCTGTTTTTGTCCAGTCTGAAGGCATCTTAAGAAAGAGAAATAGCAAAGCAAGACAACCACCTAAACCTTACAAAGGCTGGATCCCAACCTCTGGTGATTGCACCAGTTTTTACGCTATGCTTACAAATATAAAGCCGTGTTTATGGATACATTTCTGTAAAAATACTCAATAGAAAACAAAACATCAGCTATGGCAAATTTTAAGGCATTGGCATAGAGCACCTGCAGGCATTTTACATCACCTGAGTTTGATTCCACATGAGCGAAGTCAACTAAAAACACTGTCCAACAAGGCTTCTCTAAACTCAGGATGGATGTAGGAAGATAAAAAGAAGTATTTCCCTTGTTCAGAGATAGTTGTGATGCTGGAAACCTTTACCATGTGCAGAATTGCAAAATTGCTGCTAACCAGCATATTTCAATCTAATAATCAAATACATTTTTATGCTAATTTCATGTGGGTCTTTTGAGATTTTTGTGAATTATAGCCCTGTTTGGAAAGAATGATTTGCATAAGTTGTATTGTCTTCTTACAAGCATTAGAGACATAACCACACAAGCATACAGATTGTTAGGATTATGAATATGAAAATATTATTTAATATTAATATTAATATTTTAATATTTAATCAAATAATATTTCGGTCTGTTAAGGGTTGTCCTGTGAATACCAGCCCAGTAAGGCGATGGTATTAGGACAAAATGGAAAGGTGTGAGACGACTCTGACATTATTGAACAGCATAAACTCTGCACACACATGGTATGAATTCACACAATTTCTTAAAATACAAGAATTTATCAACAAAAATAAGTCAACTCGAAGTCAAACATATTTCAATCAACAAACTCTTTACTATGCTAAAACAATCCAACTAACTACCAGGCAGAATTAAAGAATAACGAAGACTAAGGCGCTATGTGCAATACAATCAAGTTGATTAAAGATGATTGAAAATCATAACCAAAAGAGTGATGCAACATTACCATGCAATGTTATTTATGTTTGAGAACCAAGGATTATCTTGAAGAATCTGGAAGTGAAGTGAAGTTAGTCTTGGAACTAACTTAGGCAATAATCAGCATACCTTTAGACAACCATTCACAATGCAAGATCAGATAAAATATTATTTTAATAAAATAATGTTTTAAAGAATGATCTGCTGAATAAAATCAACCTTCTGGATGACTAATTCTCAACGGTGTCTCATTAGCTGCCTTTATTTATTAAATAATATTTAAAGAAATATTATTAAGGAAATGGTAAAATATTTAAGGAAATGTTTTGAAAAAGAGCCAACTCTTTCTGGAGAAATGGAGCTTAATGGTGTTTACTTAGTTATCAAATTTAGCAAAATGATGTTAGGGACATATTATTTACTGGATTGAAAACTAAACCTTTATGGGTAAATATTATTTAACAGCAAGCACGTGTTCTTGGCTGTTAGCAGTTAAAGCTAACAAAAGAAGCTCATAGCTTAGCACCAGAATCATACCTTTAAAATATCGTTAATAAAAAGGTTAAAATGCATAAGCGCGGACGGCGCGTTACGATCAATCTTCTGTGTTAAAATCACCCCTTTTAAATAAAGTTTGTCTTAACTTTAAAAACACACAAACACAGAACACAAACTGAGCACGTGTGCTGTAGATAATCTGCCAGCACCAAGATAGCTGAGTTTCACACAAACAAAACCAAACTTCATAAAATGAAAAACGTTTAGATCATTTCAATCTAAATACAGGGGTTGGACAATGAAACTGAAACACCTGGTTTTAGACCACAATAATTTATTAGTATGGTGTAGGGCCTCCTTTTGCGGCCAATACAGCGTCAATTCGTCTTGGGAATGACATATACAAGTCCTGCACAGTGGTCAGAGGGATTTTAAGCCATTCTTCTAGCAGGATAGTGGCCAGGTCACTACGTGATACTGGTGGAGGAAAACGTTTCCTGACTCGCTCCTCCAAAACACCCCAAAGTGGCTCAATAATATTTAGATCTGGTGACTGTGCAGGCCATGGGAGATGTTCAACTTACTTTCATGTTCATCAAACCAATCTTTCACCAGTCTTGCTGTGTGTATTGGTGCATTGGTCATCTGATACACGGCACCGCCTTCAGGATACAATGTTTGAACCATTGGATGCACATGGTCCTCCAGACTGGTTCGGTAGTCCTTGGCAGTGACGCGCCCATCTAGCACAAAAGTATTGGGCCAAGGGGAATGCCATGATATGACAGCCCAAACCATCACTGATCCACCCCCATGCTTCACTCTGGGCATGCAACAGTCTGGGTGGTACGCTTCTTTGGGGCGTCTCCACACCGGTAATTCTCCCGGATATGGGGGAAAACAGTAAAGGGTGGAATCATCAGAGAAAAATACATGTTTCACATTGTCCACAGCCCAAGATTTGCGCTCCTTGCACCATTGAAACCGACGTTTGGGCATTGGCATGAGTGACCAAAGGTTTGGGCATAGCAGCCCGGGCCCCTTGTATATTGACCCCTGGGAGTCCCCGGGGGACAGTTCTTTGGGGGGAAACAGGAGAGTTGAGGTGCACATTTAAATTCTGCCGTGATTTGGGGAGCCGTGGTTTTGGTTTTTGGATACAATCCGGGTTAGCCCCCGAACATCTCTTTCAGACAGCTTCCTCTTGCGTCCACAGTTTTAATCCTGTGGATGTGGTTCGTCCTTTTTTGGTGGTATGCTGAATTTACCCGGGATACCGGGGCTCTTGATACATCACAAAAGACTTGCTGTCTTGGTACAGATGCCGGGCAAGGAGCAGCAACAATTTTGTCCTCTTTTGGAACTCTGGTATATACCCAAAATTTTTGGGGCCCTTTTAAATTTTTTGAGCAAAAAATGTGCTCTTACCCTGCTAATTGAACCTTCACACTCGCCCCTTACTAGCGCAATGTGCAATCAATGAAGAGGGCTACCAGGCTTTTGGAAAATTTAGCCATGAAACCCCCCCCACACTAAAATGACAGGTTTTCCCCCCAGTTTCATTGTCTAACCCCCTGTACTTTCTTTTTATTTCCCCCAAAACTCTAACCTCATGAAAAACCGTACTGAGGAGTTGTTGGGAAAACAACGAAGTTGAAGAAAAGCCCCACAGTGAAACAATGGTTAGCTACAGCTAACCTCCTTAGCTGCGGAGGGATTTGAAGGTGCGGGGCCGCTCTTTTGGGGGGGGCCCCCCCCAAAACTGCACGTTACCACGGTGATGCGGCCTCCGTTGTCCTACTTGGGAAACAGCTGCACTCGGCGTCGTGCTGGGAACTCTCTGGAAATAGTTCGCTTCTGCAGATTTCAGAGAGAACAGTCAAGCAATGCTTGTACCTTGATTACCCCGTTCATAAATGAAATCACCGGGTACACAGACAGTGATTCATTTGTACTTATCTTAGTGCATATGATCGATGATCCAGTTGAAGAGTTTGTCTTTTTGCCAGCAAAGAGACATTAGCGCGCTGGGCCTCCCCTATCCTGGTCCCGCAGAGGAGCAGTGGAAAGAGGGAGACTTGTGGGAGAGGGAGTGCTCTTATACAGGAAGTGGCATCATGGGAACTCCACTGTTACAGTTTGTTTGGCGGTGCCAGAAGTAGGTTAAATGCCCTTTATTTTGAAAGTTCCAGAAGAGTTTGTACCGGAGTTTAATGTTGAAATCCATGGCTGGGTCCCAACAGATACTGATGCAATAAAGGCTACTATTATATTTTTATTCATGCTGCAAGGTAAGGAGAAAAAAAAACAAAGCAAAAACTCTATTTGAGAGCACCTTAGAAGGAAAGATCAGCTTTTTCTTTAAACAAACCTGAGCTAAAGTGTTCTCAAACCCTTTTCAAAAACCAAGGTTGTGCTGAGAATTATGAATTATATATAGATTGTTCTGTGTGTGTGTTGTGTTCTCATTGTATCTCCAAGTCTGTGGTAAGCTGCTTCATTTGTTCAGCAAGAAAATGCTGCCTGGTTAACCCTGATTAATACTCACTGAACAGTTATCTATGGTCTGGGCTGTGTGGCGCATCGTCCACTGTTGTAAACCAGCACGATATCTTCATTAATCAAAGCTAGGGCTGTTGTCTAGTTAGCATTCATCATATACTGTATTATGATATTCAAACGATTCAGTGTGTGTGTGTGCATGCGTGCGTGCGTGTGTGTGCTGAGCTGGTCCGGACAGAGAGGGAAGGCTGAAAGGGTTAGAGAAATCAATGCACGCTGAGGTGAAAGGCTGTTCTCAGCAGTAAGAGGTCCTGAGCTCAGTAATCGAGTCTTTCTCAGCAGAATTAATGAGAGGGCTTTCTGTGCCATACGAAGATCTGTCCAATTCCACCCAAAACTGGCCTAACAATGGAGGAAACGCAGATGTAGAGCTGGGAGTGAAGGAGGAACCAGAAAGGCCAAACACCAGCACATGCAGGCACACACCAACACACAGTGAGCATAGAATGTTGGAGAAAAATCAAAAGTGCAACTCTGATCCATAAGACATCTTAAACATGAAAGGTTGGGACAGTTGGGGCTGCCACTCCTTTTGAGTTGGCTGTAGATTATAGCAACTTAAATCATAGAAACACAGAACCAAGGACATTTAACTTCTCATAAACAATACAAATGTTGTTAGTGGTCCCACTGTTATTAAGGACAGAAATAAAAATAAAACAGTTCAAACTAATTTAAAGACTTGTTTATGCTAATAGTAGCACTGCAGCAAAGCTAGCTTCTGCAGAAACAAAGCAACATAAAGTATCTGTTAAAACTTCTATGAGCCACTGCTTCAGTAGTAAGACAAAGATGTTTGATATTGAATATGTCATCAATTTTTGCCATTTAGCAGCCAGGTGTCACACGGCATTTTTATTATTTTGTAATTCTAAATAATATTGATGTATGCCAACAAGGAATCATGGTGCTGTTTACAATATTTGCTAATACACTCATACAGGCCGAGTGTGTGAATAGATGATTATTATCTTGTTGATTCCTTCACCTTTTTGGTTTCAAACTCTGTATGTCATTCCAAGCCGATGGCTTTGGCCATAACCTTCCTTTGAATACACATTTGAGGTGTAAAAATTACATGTTCTGATCCCTGACTGCTAATTTGTTCAAGGATCGCTAAAAGTGAAATTCCTCCCAAATTTTGTCTAAAGACATGTACTTGCTGTTTTTCTTCTGCTGCTCATTGCGGTTCTGTTATGAGCTGGTATTCATCACAAGAGGATCTCTTTGACAATTCAGCCAGAGTAGTCTTTTACAAGCAAGATTCTGTTAAGATATACTATATTTGAAGTAGTATGGTGGTCATAATGTGACGTTTAAAGCATGGCCTGAGAAGTAGGGGTGGGCTGAGTTCTGCAGCATCCCCTGGTGGATACAATGGATACATGTCATGCAGGTATTTTTTTTAGAACAGCATTTGTTTATTATCCACAGTTTGTCAGATCTAAACGGAAAGGTATGGATGTAATAATATGCACAATGCTGTTGAAGGCAACTGACTGTTTTACATATTTCATTAGTGTAAAACATCTCTGATCTGATGTATGTAGATTTGTCATTAATTAGTACACTACTCCCCTCCTTGAATCGCCACCTTAATGTGTTGGAGGGGTTTGAGTGCTCGAATGATCCTAGAGGCTATGTTGTCTGGGACTTAAATGCCCCTGGTAGGGTCTCCCATGGCAAACAGGCTCTAGGTGACGGGTCAGACAAAGAGAGGTTCAAGACACCTTCATGAGGACTACTAAATCGAGGCACGTGACGCCGGCCGGTACGGCGGAGCTGGGGTCCCACCCTGGAGCTTGGCCTGGGGTCGGGACTCGTCGGAGAGCGCCTGGTGGCCGGGTTACTCCTCGCGGGACCCAGCCGGGGCAAGCCCGAATGAGAGACGCGAAGCCATCCCCCAGTGGGCCCACCACTTGCAGGGGGAACCGTGAGGGACCGGTGCAAAGAGGATTGGGCGGCAGACGAAGGTGGAGACCTCGGCGACCCGATCCCCGGATGCTTAGGCTGGCTCTAGGGACTTGGAATGTCAGCTCGCTGGGGGGGAAGGAACCTGAGCTTGTGCGGGAGTTCGAGAGATATCGACTAGAAATAGTCGGGCTCGCCTCCACGCAGAGCGTGGGCTCTGGAACCCATCTCCTCGAGAGAGGCTGGACTCTCTTCTACTCTGGAGTGGCCCACGGGGAGAGGCGGTGGGCTGGGCTGGGTTTGCTTGTTGCCCCCCAGCTCAGCCGTCTCATGTTGGGGTTTACCCCAGTGGATGAGAGGGTCGCATCCCTGCGCCTTCGGGTTGAGGACAGGTCTCTGACTGTCGTTTCGGTCTACGGGCCAAGTTGTAGTGCAGAGTACACGGCCTTCTTGGCGTCCCTGTAGCTGCCTGTAGCTGCTGCTGTCGCGGTGGCAATCCCCGAACCCGGTGGTGGGCACCAGCAGTAAGGTCAAGCTGAAGAAGGAGTCCTATCGGCTGTGGTTGGCTTGTGGGACTCCTGAGGCGGCTGATGGGTACCGTGAGGCCAAGCGTGCCCCAGCCCGGGCTGTGGCAGAGGCAAAAACTTGGGCCTGGGAGGAGTTTGGTGAGACCATGGAATAGGACTACCGGTTGGCCTCGAAGCAATTCTGGCAAACCATCTGGCGCCTCGGGAGGGGGAAGCAGTGCTTCGCCAATACTGTTTACAGTGGGGGTGGGAGGCTGCTGACCTGGACGGGGGACATTATTGGGCAGTGGAGGGAGTATTTCGAGGATCTCCTCAATCCTGCCATCACGCATTCCCTGGTGGAAGCAGAGGCTGGGGACTTGGGGTTAGACTCTTTCATCACCCAGGCTGAAGTCACCGAGGTGGTTAAAAAGCTCTGTGGTGGCAGGGCTTCGGGGGTGGATGAGATCCGCCCGGAGTACTTCCGGGCGGATCTCATCCGCTGGATGTTGTGGGGCTGTCATGGTTGACACGCATTCTTCAACATTGTGTGGCAGTCGGGGACAGTGCCTCTGGACTGGCAGATTGGGGTGGTGGTCCCCCTTCATAAGAAGGGTAACCAGAGGGTGTGTTCCAACTACATGGGATCACACTCCTCGGCCTCCCTGGTAGGGCCTACGCCAGGGTATTGGAGAGGAGAGTCCGGCAGATAGTCGAACCTCGGCTTCAGGAGGAGCAGTGTGGTTTTCGTCCCGGCCGTGAAACGCTGGACCAGCTCTATACCCTCTACAGGGTACTCAAGGATTCATGGGAGTTTGCCCAACCGGTCCAAATGTGTTTTGTGGACCTGGAGAAGGTATTAGACTGTGTCCCTCGTGATGCCCTGTGGGGGGTGTTCCAGGAGTATGGCATCGGGGGCCCTTTATTAGGGGTCATTCAGTCTCTGTACAAGCGGAGCAGGAGTTTGGTGTGCATTGCAGGCACTAAGTCGGACCTGTTCCCGGTGCATGTTGGACTCCGGCAGGGCTGCCCTTTGTCACCGGTCCTGTTCATAACTTTAATGGAAAGGATTTCTAGGCGCAGCCAAGGGCCGGCGGGGGTCTGGTTTGGAGACCAGTGGATTTCGTCTCTTTGTTTTGTAGATGACGTGGTCCTGCTGGCCCCCTCTAGCCAAGACCTACAGCACGCGCTGGGGCGGTTCGTAGCCGAGTGTGAAGCGGCTGGAATGAAGGTCAGCTCCTCCAAGTCCGAAGTCATGGTTCTCGACCGGAAAAAGGTGGCTTGTCCTCTTCAGGTTGGAGGGGAGATCCTGTCTCAAGTGGAGGAGTTCAAGTATCTCGGGGTTTTGTTCACGAGTGAGGGAAGAATGGAGTGGGAGACGGATCGGTGCGGCTGCTGCATTAATGGGGGCACTGTGCCGGTCCGTTGTGGTGAAGAGAGAGCTGAGCCGAAAAGCTGGTCGGTCTACGTTCCTACCCTCATATATGGTCATGAACTTTGGGTCATGACCAAAAGAACGAGATCCCGAATACAAGCGGCTGAAATGAGTTTCCTCCATAGGGTGGCATTGCACTCTCTTAGAGAGGAGCTCGGCCATCCAGGAGGGGCTCGGAGTAGAGCCGCTGCTCCTCCAAATCGAGAGGAGCCAGTTGAGATGGCTCGGGCATCTATACCGGATGCCTCCTGGACGCCCTTCCTCGAGAGGTGTTCCAGGGCTTCCCACTGGGAGGAGGCCCAGGGGACAGCCCAGGACATGCTGGAGGGACTATGTCATAAGACATCATAAATTGCTCTCAGGCATTACACATTATCCTTCTGGTCTCTACACTTATACACATGGCTCCTTAAACTATCTGATGACCTTAAGTATTCATACCCCTTGAGCTTTACTCACACTTTCAGTTCAATTTAATTCAATTCAAAAATACTTTATTCATCCCAAACGGAAATTAAATGCTGTTGTAGCTCATATTATTTTAACACATTACCCCAAATTGTGTGTATTGCATTGGGAGTTTATGTAATAGAACATAACAAATATGTACAATTTTTGGAGGGGGAGGAAAAATGATACATGGTTTCCATATGTTTTATGAAACAAAATCTAAAAATGTTTAAGGTGTATAGTGTTCAGCACCCCTGAGTGAATACTTTGTAGAACCTCTTTTCACTGCAGTTCTAGCTGCAAGTCTTTAGCTGTACCTCTCTACAAGCTTTGCAGACCTAGAGACTGAAATATTTCCCCATTGCTCTCTGCAAAACAGCTCAGACTCCATCAGACTGGATAGAGAACATCTGTGAGCAGCAATTCTTAGGTCTTGCCACAGATTCTATGCCCTAAACCCTTCCAATGTAGCCTTTGTATGTTTATGGTCATTGTGTTGCTGAAAGGTGAACAGTTGAGGTGAAAGGCCATGTAAGTTTGCAGTTGTGCCACACTCTTTCCATTTTCAGATGATGCACTGAACAGTGTTGTGTTAGATGTTCAGTTTAAAGGTTAGGCAGAAATCGGGTTTAGATGTGGCTCATGAAACTGAACTAATATAAAAAGTGGTTTATCACAGGAATTTCATGATTTAACAAGGGGGACAATTACTTTTTTATATAGGGCCAGGTTGGTTTGGGTAGCTTTTATCCTCAATAAATGAAATCATCAGTTAAAAACTCCATTCTGTCTTTACTCATGTTATCTTAGTCTCGTATTTAAATTAATTTGATGATACAAAATATTTTTTGTAAAAAAAAAAGTGAAAACAAGAGAAAATCACTGAAATGTATCTTTCAAATTTGAATATTCAGATAAGACAAAGAAATACACCACTAAGTCGGTTTTACTGCACATTAAGTATATAATAGCCATGCTGTGGTTTAAGTTTATACAAATTCTGTCATCCAAATGCTCATAACCCTGCAGCTCCCCTCAGCTGAGTTCATCAAAAACACAAAGACAGGTTTTTGAAAGTCTGATTTCTCCTAAAAGAAAAAGGTAGCAAACTGATGCAGTGAGTTAGGATGAAGAATTTGGTCTTATTTAAAGAATGTGACTACATGTCTGCTGAATGTTTTTATTTCTACTATAGCGATGCATCAGACTGACTGTAGTGCACTCAGGTGGTCTAAATCAGATATAGCAGATGTACCTTTTTCTAAATGGAGTACTTTTATATAGAGGCCTTGTTGAAACATACCTACATTCTGGCAGCATTCAAGCAGACACATATTGTAGTATTCAGTCATCACAGTCCTGAATCAAACACTTTCTCTTTACTGCTTTAGCTTTATTGAAACAGTTGGACGTCCACTCAGGTTATTGCTCTCTCAGTAGAAGGAGGAGCTGAGGAGGAGGCTGGGGAAATCTTTACATTATTTCTTTATGAGCAGCAGGCACTCATGTTCATTACATAGTGTGGATAATGTGCCATGTAAAATGAAGGATTGCTTACAGTTGAGTGATGTAATGCCCCACAAATAATCCTGTTTGCTGCTGACAGATATCACAATCGGACTCCATCCCAGGCATCCATCTGGTTTACTGGGTGGCTGTTGGAGAAGAGCGGTGTGATAATATTGACAGTATTAAAGTGAGATGCTATATTTTTTGCGGGTAAGTAGAAGAGGAGAGAAAAACGTCATTTTCACATGATGACAAGTTCCAGACTTGATTGCATCTGATGGCCAGGCATCTTTCACGCTGATGTGCTGAGCTGGTGATGGAAATTCACATAGGCTTGTGCTTTTCTACACTGAACACTAGAGGACCCACTCAGCTCTTGTAGACTCTTCTTCTCAGTCTGTCATTATGAGATATTAGTTGCTCCCGTGGAAATTGCAAACGATTTCTCCCTGTTCGGAGTAATTAAAAAGCTATTACTCAAAGAAAAACAGAGGGTGTGGTATGTATTTGTGCGAGCTGTTTGTATCATTACTTTACACAGTTGACTGTTAACTGGGGCTGCGTGTTATTCTTTTAACATTGATCTTGGTGACAGATAACAGCAACAGAATGGTAAATGGAGACGATTGGCTGAGCTTGTTGGAGCTATAGGAAGAACAGCAGATTAAGCAGAATTAAAGCAGAAACCTGTAAAATTTTCCTCATCTGACAGATCTTCATTTGATAATTAGAAATAGTATTTTTAAAATAAACGTTTCTTGAAAAAGTCACATTTGTTGTAGCAATGAACTTTAAAAAGTCTGGAAAACCGTTGTTAAAAACTTTGTGAAATTAAAAGAAAAGGACTCATTTGGAGCTAAACATTGATTTTTACGCAGTACTGATTTTACAATAGGGAAAATTATTATTTGATCCCTATCTGAATTTCTAGGTTTGCTCACTGACATATAAATCAACCGTCTCTAATTTTAATGGTGGCTTCAATCTAATGTAAAGAAACAAAACATCCCAAAAAAAACACAAGTGAAAAAATTATTTTCCTGTCATTGACTCAAATCAGCACTTAAAGCAAAACATGAATTAGGACTTTGTGGTTAGACTTTGTTTGAGATGATATAAGACAGTTCTTGTCGTAGTTAACATAATTTTTTTCTGCACAATGTTTTTATAAGGCTGAGATCTGGAGGCTGGCTTATTATGCTTCAGTTTTATCTACACTGTAGTTGCCTTGGACGTATTTGTTACTGTTATTCTAGTGTCCCAATACTCTGACATCACTCTGACATCACTTTCTCCCAAATGACTCCGACATAATAATAGTGGTGTCCAATTTCAGTCCTCAAGGGCTGGCTCATGTATGTTTTAGATGTGTCCCTATTTCAGCACACCTGATTTACATCAGCACATCATTAAAAAGCCTCTGAACAGCATGGTGATATGTTTAGAATGGTGAAGTGATATTACCTATGGTGTTCTTGATGGCTGTGCTCCCAAATCCCTTGAGATCATTAACAAGCTTCTTTTGTGTGTCTTCTGTGTGTTGGGTCCTCTCGATAATCCTTGGCTCATGAGGCAAGATTTTGTGTGAAACTTCAGACCGACCCTGATTTATCAGAATTTTATGTTTCTTCTCTTTCTGAATAACAGCTGTTACTTTCTCACCAAACTTCTGGCTGATGGTTGTGAAATACTGGGATTTTTCGCCTCAGTACCTACACTTGCATGAACTTCGTATTTGTTTTTTGTATTTGCACTGTATTTGCTGCTATACTACGGTTACTTTTACAAGAGTGCAACTCTTGAGCATCAGGCAGTCCTCTCTAAGCAGTTTTTCTGAAAGATGGGTTTATTAGAGGAAATTGTTTTTTCGCTTCCATTGTCACTTCATCATACAACCGCTTGCACAGGGCCCCTCATCAACTCTCTCAACTTTCAGCATAACAGATATTCTGGACTTCACTGTCTTCAGTTTTGCCATTTAAGACATTGGTCCATAGACCCTCGTTCTGCCTGTGTTGCAAAATGTTAGAAAAAGTGCCAAAACATTGTCATTGCACAGAGTTATGCAGCGTGAGACAGCAGCAGCTTTTTTTGGATGACACCATGCAGAAACACTTTGGAATTCTTCCCCACATTGCACACACCTCGTTGGTGGCTCTAGAACAAAGCACCTTTCCTTCACAATCAATTTTATGACTGACATCATGGAAGGTAAAGCAGGGAAACCACCACATGGCAGGACGCAGCAACATGTACCAGTAACACAGGTTGCCTACTGAGTCGAACGGCCATGGCAGTTTTGCGCATTCGTTAGTCTAGTATAGATACATCTAAAAAATGAGAACATCAAATGTTATATAGATTCATTACACACATAGTGAAATATTGTATATGTGAATAATGTTGAAGATTATGGCTTACAGATAATGAAAACCCAAAATTCAATGTGTGAGGTAATGAAAACATCTTCAGAAAGTTAAATATTGGAACACCGTGGTTTCATACCCTAAATGGTTAAATAACTACTTTTAAATGGTTTCTCAATCTGGGTCAGTAGGCTCCCCAGCATGCACATCTCTGCTGACTGGTGTCCAAAAGAGTCATTGACACCCTCCATATGGAAGGTAAGCCACAAAAGATCATTGCTATAGAAAGTGGTTGCTCACAGAGTGCTGTATCCAAACATATTTATAGAAAGTTGAGTGGAAGAAAAAAGTTTGGTGGAAGACAGTGCACCAGCAACATCAATTCAAGAATTTCAGGGAGCTTTACAAGGAGTGGACTGAGGCTGCAGTCAGCAAATCAAGAGCCACTGCAAAGAAGAATCGTACACATGGGCTACAAAGGTGGCATTTTTTGTGCCCCTGAACAAGAGACAACGTCAGAGGAGTCTTACCTGGGCTGTTGCTTAGTGGTCCAAAGTTCTCTTTTCAGTTGAATGTAAAGTTTGCATTTTGTTTGGGAAATTAAGGCTCCAGAATCTGCAGGAAGAGTGGAGAGGTACACAATCCACGTTGCTTGTAATCTAGAGTGACGTTTCCACAGACAGTGATGATTTGGGGTGCCATGTCATCTGCTGGTGTTGGTCCACTCTGTTTTCTGACGCCCATAGTCAACAGAGCAATCTACCAGGAAAAATTAGAGTGCCTCATGCTTCCTTCTGGTGACAGGTTTTATAGAGATGCAGATTTTATTTTTCAGCAGGACTTGGCACAAGCCCACACTGCCGGGAGTACAAGATGCCAATGGTGTTACCATGCTTGATTGGCCAGCAAACTCACTGACCTAAACCCTAAAGAGAATCTTTCTGTAATCCATAACGATCAAAATGACAAGAAATATAGACTTGAAATACTGTATTTCACTCATTGTTCAATGAATTTATTTATAAATTGCACTTTCTGAAATGAGAGACAAAAAAACTTTTGAACTTTTTCACAATATTCAAATTTTTTTTAGATTTATCTGTAAAATCTGTATTCAGGACATTCATAGGCTGTCGGTGTTTGGAGAAATTGGTGTTCAGATGTGTTCATATATAGAGACTCCACTGTATGATGAGACGAAGCCTTTTGTTGTTTCTTGTCAGAATGAATGAAAACTTTTGCATTATGATAACTTTTGTGTTAATATAAGAATTAGAACATTTCACTATTTCTGTTTAATGATGTCCCCATACAGTAAATCATAGTTTTTGGGGAAAGACCATAAACTAGGAGATCCCCTCTATTTCTCTTTTCCCTTTTTCCTCTTTACCTTACTTGTAGGGATAGGAATTTACTTGAGCTTCATAAGCTCTACGGAAACTGGCCTTCCGATGGTCACTCACAGGTATAGAGTGCCTCCTGGCTGCTTCCTGACATTTTGACAGCAATTGCCTGGGGGAAAATAAGTCCAACACAAGATTACAGGTTTTTTCTTCATACTTAAGAGGGCCAGCCAACTTGCCAACTATCTGATGTGAGCTTTTTGGCGGGCAGGAATCAGACTGATGGATTACAGGTCTAACAGGCTTTAATGTCTGCTTACTGCGAACAAGATCAGGCATCATACTTCTAATAAAGATGTCCTGGGATGAGCCCACCGAGACAGAGCTCTTAGATGGGACATTGATCAGAAGCACCAGACTAAAGAGACACATTTACAGAGAATGGGCATGGTGACAGAATAGAATGGAAGAATTCAATCAGTTGATTCAGGCCAAGGACTTCATTCAGTTTGTAAGATATCTGCACGGGTGATCTCCCCCTATCCTCTCACACTGCCTCTGTGTGTTTGCTCATGTGTGTGTGTGTGTGTGGCAGAAAGGAGGATGTTGTCCTTAAACTTATTAGAGAAGGGGCAGTGCACTGAAAATCCATTCAGAGTTGCTGTCACAGCAATTCTGTTCCACTGAATTAAAAGGGGTCAATCCTACAAATCAAGAGATTACGCTGCAGGGAGATAGTGGCCTAACTGCTTAGTGGCGCACAGACAACATTCAAGCTCCGTGTTTGAATATACGCATAGGCAAGGTTGTAAGGAGACTATACATTCAACACAAAAATGACATCCATCCCCAGGACTGTGAAACACACTCTCCAAGGCGTACACATTAAGTAAACCCGGTCTTGCGTGACCATGCGGTGGTTCCTCTTTGCAGAGCTGCTGGCAGCAGGAGAGGTGGGCGCGATTGTGCTGAGTGGAACAATCTTGAGTTTAGGGACCTTGGCATTCATCACACACTCACACAAGCAAACGCTGCAGCAGCCCTGCGGCTGAGCCTGCTTTAATTATTACACGGCTGGCTAATCAATAGTAAAGAAGCTAATCCTATTTCATCTCTTCATATTCATTTATGGCGGTTTCAGAGGTAAACTATCACTGAAGCCTTTCCCAGGATGCCGTACGTGGATGCAGTTGTGTGTGAGTGATTCCCTTTTTGTGGTATCATGAGGGGCAATTTTTATCGTCCTGCTTTTTTAGGAAATAAAAGGAAAAAAGCATGAAATTTTAAGAAATTGTGCGAAAAGAATTGTTGAAAAGCAAAAAAAGAGATAAACCTTCAAAGGGATGTTTATTATTTAAGTGAACAATAAACATCTACCTTTTTGCAAGAAAGTATTTTTCACTGCATAATATTGATTTAGCTTGCTTGCATCAATCCACCCAAAAAGCTGCAACTTGTCCGTTCACCTTAATGCAGGTTAGAGTGAAAGAAACTTTTGGATTTTCTGACAGACTTTTATCTTTTATGGCATAAAAGATGATACATTCCTATGCATCTCCAGGTCTTGTAGTTGTTTGGGAACTGAACAGTCGTTGTTTGGCTGCGAAAACAACTAATTCAACAGCAGTGTCTTACATAGATGTAGACGTTTAATATCTGGTGATTTAGCCTTTAAGTCTATGGATATAAAAGTTTTTTAGTTTGAGTTGTTTTAAATTGCTAAAATTAGTTAAAACTCATATACCTCTTATTAGCTGTTGGCCATCCACCAGGGTTGGTACAGTTTTTGACAAACTCAGAAACACATATTTCTATCAGGTAAGGCAACTATTACTGATTACTTCACAGAACCTCGTGTCAAACAATCTGAACTGTCGTTCTGTGTTTGTAGGCGAAGCACCACCAGATGGTAAAATCAACCTACCAACCTGAAGTTTTTACAGAAAGAAAGGAGTAAAGAGCTAGAAAAATGGCTGCATTCTGGTTTGGGCCAATAAAACAGAGGAATTGGTAACAAGTCATCCATCTATGAAAGATTTTGAGATCATTGCTAAAGTTAAAAGTGTGAGATGACCATTTGTCAACCTGGAGTGGGTACCCACATCCTTTTCTCATCACAAAGTGAGCAACGAAATGTTTAAGTGAATGTATAAATGAAGGAATGCCTCCAATAATTTCTAGTTGTAAACTAAGGATTGACATTGAGTGTTGCTGTCTTAAATGTGACAGGTTTAAGAAGCTTTTTTTCTTGTTTGGACCAGAAAATTCCCAGTTCTCATAGTTGAAAGTCATTTCTGACTAGAGATTTGATTGGATTTTATTCAATAAAAAAAGTAGTGTAAGCAGAAGTGGCCAGTGTTAGCAGTGGGGTAAATCCCCACTCATCAAAGGAATTCCTCCTACTTGCATTGCATAAGATTTACAGAGTTTGGGCTAATTGGATGCTACAGGTAGCCATTTTTCTTTAGTATCTGTGATGTGTAAATTCAGCATCATTGTTTCAGGCGAGCAAGTCAGTTGAGGGCAGAGTGACCTACATATCTTAATGCTGTTTAAAGATGCATTCACTGACATAGAATATAGTGTTTTCTGTAGCTGCTTGGAAAACCTTAATGTTTCCAAACAACAAAGTTCAGTGATAGCTGGGAGTCCTTTCTGTTTTGTTTGGGTGTCGCTTTTGAAAGTTGTTCTACAGACCGTTGCATTGTGAGCTTAGTTCTGCACATAACAATTTGTGTGTGTTCAGGTTTAAAACAGCACTGTCATCATTTGGTATATGTGCGTACCAAACCGTCAGGGCTGTACCGCATATTTTTGGGACAAATACGTGTACCATTACTCCCCTAGTATTTCAGATTCTTTTTTGTAAAACAAAACCATATAACAATATACAAAAAAACTTGCCCCAACTCAAACTCTCTTCACACAGCAACAATTGTGTGATTGGTCAGAAATTTGAAGTGGATGCGGTTATTATGGAAAAGAAAGTTATGTATGCTGTAGTGGGATGACCCTGTGGGGACCGCATAGGGGTTCTGCACTTTAGTTTCTCTTAAAATATTTAAAGTCCTGCCAAAAATGAAATTGGTTCTTGTTCTTGCCATCTCTAATAAACAGGCCCCTCATGTAAATGCCTTGAAGTATATGTCAAATTAAGCAAGACACTCTGGCAAAAGGGAAACCTTTGTCGGATCTTGCAAAAGTTTTACAAAATCCTTCAAAAGTTTATTTCTATGGGTATAAACTTTTCTTAGAAATTTGTGCAAATCAGTAATATTCTACACAGACAAACATAGCTATTAGGTATGTCCATCTGGGAAGATTTGATAGAGACACCTAGATCTGTGGTATTAGAACTAGGCTGGAGTTAAAAATGTGTGCTTATTCAGGTTTGAGTGGTCCAGTGTAAAGATCTCATCATCTGGCTTTAAAAATTCTAGCATATCAAGGCCATCTTACCAGAAACATAGATTGTCTACAAGCCAATAGGTTGGCTTTGTGCCTCTCTTAATACGTCACATCCTTTCTCCATCAACACACTTGACTTTGCAGTTAAACTGTTTTGCAGAAAGCATATCTTCCTCCAGACTGCAGCATCTCAGCGGACTTCAGCACCGTCTTTCTCAGATCCCCGCACTTCCCATAATATTTCTTCAGTCACGTCTGATGAAGTCAGAGTTTCAATTTACTGTAGGCTGAGCCCTCCATTGTGATGATATACAGCGCTCAGCTGTCAACAGGGAAATTTTAATCTCAAGTAGCTTTGTCACAGACTTTCTCTCTTGGTTTTTAGTGTGAAACTGAATTGCTGTCATTACTACAGGCAGGGTGCTAACTGCAGCGGGAATAATGAATGTTTAAATCAGTCATCCTTCTCCTTTTAATCAATGTGTTTGTTGTTCGTTGAATGTGGGTCTTTCTAAAGATGCAGACAACCTCTGACACCCTTTATCCGCTACCGTATTTGGTCCTCAGTCTGTTGCATGTTAATTCCACAAAAGCAGTGTTTTCCATTTGCTCATACAACTACAAAAGGAGCAAAACTACTCATATCTCTTCTAAATATTTATAGAACCTTTTTAGCTGCATCAAACATTGCTTTATAAAACAAATTAAATTGGCATCATTTTTCAGTCGTACATATCATTTCTTAAATTACACATACTTGTATAAACTGCTTTTAACTTTTGACTGAAGTATTCACATCACGTCCTCCGTGGATAACCTTGTGTATCCCAGTGGTGAACAAGGTCAAAGGTCAAATCCATACTTTTTTTTTATTTCTGAGAAAAAAATTTTATATCAAAGACATTATCCAAAACAATGAACAATCCAGTCTAGGGATACAAGGGGCAGGGGACTCCTTCCTTCCTTCTTTTTCAGCTTGACAGCATCCCTTACTGCCGGTGTCCACCACCGGGTTCGGGGATTGCCGCTGTGACTGGCACCGTAGACCTTACGGCCACAGCTACAGGCAGCAGCATCGACAATAGATGCGGAAAACATGATCCACTCGTACTCTATGTCTCCAACATCCCCAGGAATCTGGTCAAAGCTCTCCCAGAGGTGGGAGTTGAATACATCCCTGGCCAAGAAAACTAAAAATTATATATAACTTCAAAGGGGACATGTCATGCTTTTAAATCCTTCCTTTTCACACCTAAATCATTTAGTTGTGGTCTATTTAAGTGGAACTGCAAGGCTTTGGTCTAAATTTCCTGTTATTGTAGCTCTACAGGCGACTCTTTCACCCCTGTTCTGAGGTGCGTCTGAGAGCAACTCGTTATGTTGCCGTCTCTTTAAATGTTACTGAGGCACACCCCGCCCCCTCCAGGTCAAAAAGCGCTCCACTTTAACCCATTTGGCCTTTTTTGTAGTTTGATAACAGAGACACAATTATCTAGCACCACAGAAACAAGACAAAAATGGCAAAAATAATGCTAAACATGTTCATGTAACAATACTATTCAAAACACGCTGTACGGTTTTGTCCTCAGTGAGCTAAAAGCAGCACAGAGCACTAACATAAGCAGAAGGCACGATGCTACTGCTATAAAAACAAAGGCCAGGACATCATATCAATACACAATAAATTCATGTCTAAAATAAAGTTTGTTGTCGTTTTAGCGTTATTTGCAGCTGATCGCTTTGCTGTGTCCGCCGTTTCCCTAGACAGAAGGAACTGACTCCTTAATCAGATGAAGTATTTCAGCAAATCCTTCTTGATACTGGCAGAGGTTGCTGAAGAACTTGTCCTTGAAGTGCTTCGTGTAAAGAAATGGGAATTTCCCCACTGATGTGGGAACATTTCCATGAAAAATAAAATATAACCAGGCACTTTCAAGAGGTTCTGATGCTGGGGGATGTGTAATGAATTGTGGGGGTTAATTAACCCAACAACCGAAAATTTAAACTTATCCACTTGCAGCTTCTTATACTTGAGCTTGGACTACAAAATTGCAGCGAGAAATAAAAATGGTGAATAAATGTATTGGTCAGCCAGGAGACCATAACCTTGTTTAGCTGTTAGGCATCAAATACTTTGATGTAACAGTTCATAAAACATAACAGATGATGGAGAAAACTAAACGGACTGAAAAATATGACCCAAACAGAATATAAAGATATCTCACCTGGAAAGGCTAAATGAAACTTTTCTGCACTCCTATGGACTCCAAGTACACAACAAAATATATTTCAGAGCTAAAAACTCTGAACCTTGAACCTTCCCGGCCATTCCTGGGAAGGTTCACGACTGTTCCATGTTTTTGCCACTTGTGGATAACGCCTCTCACTGTGGGTGTCTGGAGTCCCATAACTTTAGAAATGGCATTTTAACCTTTTCCAGACTAATAGATGTAAATTACTTTCTTACTCATTTGTTCCTGAATTTCTCTGGATCTCAACATGATGTCTATCTTTTGAGGATCTCTTGGTCTATTTCATTTTGCAAGTAGGTCCTATTGAAGGAATGTCTTGATTGAGAACAGGTGTGGCAGTAATCAGGGTTGGGTGTGGCTAGAGAAAGCGATCTCAGATGTGATAAACCACAGTTAAGTTATATTTTAACAGGAGAGGCAATTACTTTTTTACATAGGGTCGTGAAGGTTTGGATATTTCTTCTCCCTTAATATAAAAAAAAACTTCATGTAAAAACTGCAGTTTGTGTTCACTTGTATTGTCTTTGCCTAATATGTAATTTTTTTGAAGATCTTAAGTGTTACAAACATGCAAAAATAGAAAATAACTCAGGAAGGGGGCAAACACTTTTTCACACCACTGTAAGTGTGAAGGTCACTGGAGAGAATTGTTAAGGCCTCTGTACATCAAATCAGTATTTTATCCAATACTAGTCCAATATCACATTATGTTAATTAGTTATGCACAGATGCTCAAAGGTTCTTAATATTTTAAGAACGAGTTGGAATTATTATTAAAATCACTCATGCTAATGCCATTAATTACAATACTCCTATGATCAGAGGACTGTTCTACTGCCAATGCCTGATTTATAATGGAAAGGTTCTATGCATGAGCTTGATACTAAATTATTCTGACATAATTTGACATCTCACATATTGACATTTTTTATGAATATAAAAATTAAATAAATTTAAGTCTATGATGTGACTTATTATACAAGACTTTATGCAAACGTACCTACAGGTATTTTAAGGTTATAATACTTTCTGTGACCGACTTCCAGGAACTTTCTGTGGCTAAATAGTCCCAAATTTGAAGTATGCTGGTTCTGTTATACTGGTCTTCTTCTATGTCCTTTTGTGGTGTCGTTTTGAACATCTCACCCCTTCAGCATCTCTCATCTTTTCTGAATACAGAGTTACTTATCATGACCCTCACAGTAGTTTACTTTTGCTTGCTTGCAGCACAATCTAAAAAATATAGCTGAATAAAATATTAACAGTAGGGTGAATACAATTCAGTTTATTTGTTTAACAAATGTTTGAAGGCACTTTACAACAAAAGTAACATTTAATAAAATCATACATACAGATTCAAAGTTATACATTCCAGTTTGATCCTCGTCATCAAACAATGCAGTCAGGTTTATTGATCACATTGGTAAAAAATATGTTTTCTATCTAAGGAAACCCAGCAGATTGCATCAAGTCATTTTACTGTTTACTGTCTTGAAACTAGTTTGAGGTTCTGCTCCAGGTTTTGTCAGCTCTCCCAGATGGAAAGATTGTGTGCCTCGGATCACAGCTGTTTTGTCTGCCTGTGGAGGTAACTGTAAAGCTGAAAGGTTGTTAGATGGGCAGCTGTTTCTCTCATTGGAGTTCAGCACTGAGCTGTAAGTTAAAAAAAATATCTTCCTGAAAGAGTAAATATTGTTATGGTGAATTAAAAAAAAATGCCTTTTAAACCTGGTGGATGAAGCTCGTCTGTTGAACCTCTGGTCAGACCGTCATTGTCTCCTCATTTCTCTTCTTCATCTCTTTACACTTACTCAGCACTATGAGCACACACAAACAGCATCACGATGGCATCCAAAGCAGACCATGGAGGAGTGTTATAGGGGTGTTATAGGAGTGTTATACCACATGTATCCGAACACATTATAATACCAAGACCAGATAATTCCAAACTTTCTATGTTTTTTTTTTTTTTTTTTAGAAAAACACCATTCCAACAAAAATAAACGATTTTTAACTCAAAGTCTGAGAGGGTGCGCCAAGGTACTCAAAGCATAGATGCTAAAAGACAATGTTAATTTCAGTTTGCTGAGATCAACCAAGCAGAACAAGATCATTCACTCTGAAGAACATTAATTTTACACATATTAGCATGTATCTAAGTAACAATCTATTATAGCCATTGCTTTTGATTAACCTCAACTGTCGGTGAAATGGAAAAAATTTCAACAGTTTCAATTGTGAAGCGCCGCTCAAGGTGGCAGCAGGTTGGAGTAGCTCTGTTACTTTGGATTCTGATTGATTCTTTTTTGGGAACTCTTCCTCTTGTGGTGGATACAGTTGATTTTTTTTGGACGACTGTCCTCTCCGGTGTCGGATGCTGTGCAGCTTGGATAATTTTCAGTCTTTGATTTCTCCAGTGCCTTTAACAGAATCCAACCTGATTTGCTTTTTCAGAAACTCCAGAAGACTCAGGTGGAGGCCTCAACAATCTCCTGGATCAAAGACTACCTGACAAACAGACCACAGTTTGTGAGACTGAAGGGTCGTGTGTCTAACCAGGTAGTCAGCAGCACAGGAGCACCACAGGGGACTGTACTCTCACCATTCCTCTTCACTCTGTACACCTCAGACTTCCAGAACAAGACAGACTCCTGTCATCTGCAGAAATACTCAGATGATTCTGCAGTTGTAGGGTGAATCAGATATGGACAAGAAGATGAGTACAGAGAGCTGGTGAACCGCTTTGTGTCATGGTGTGGAAACAATCATCTCATCTTGAACGTGTCTAAAACCCAAAAAGGGGATTGTAGAAATTTTTAAAAGAAAAAGGAATAGGTTCACACCAAATTTTTTCATCATGGGAGAAGAGGTGGAGATGGTGGGGAGTATAAATACCTCGGTGTTCACCTGGACAACAGACTGGAGTGAAGATGCAACTGTGAAGCCATCTACAAGAAGAGACAGAGCAGACTGTACTTCTTGATGAAGCTTAGGTCCTTTGGTGTTTGCAGCAAGATGCTGAATATCTTCTATAAGTCTGTTGTGGAGAGTGTGATCTCTTCTGCCATCATCTGCTGGGGTAGCAGCATCAAACCGGGGAAAAAA
>JAHHUM010001663.1:10469-57668 GCA_036173005.1 Crenichthys baileyi | reverse complement strand
GGGGTTTTCCCACAGAAACAAGTATCATTGGTATAGTTAGCAAAAGATAATGCATTATTCAACAAGGAGCTGAACTGCCTATTTTTCTTTCCAAGTCATTTTGCAACAATTACAATAATCCTTTTTTTTCTTTTATCTGAACAAAATTGTATTTTATTATATTTTAGACTGTGGTATCTAACAGGTGGTCTGATGAAATATGCTTTGTATATTTAATAATTTTCTTTTGTGCTTCTTTTATGAAAAACTTTGTGAGCTGAAGGGGAAGGGTAACTTCTTCTTAAAAAAGTATATGAAAGCAAAAGGATTAGGACAATTATCCTCCAGAAAGAGGAATTTCACCCACAGTCTCCCCTTTTAATCTCACATATACATACAAATACACATAATCTCTCTATAACGTCCATTTAGTTGCAGCATAAGACATTTGACCTTTTCTACCCAGATATGTAATGTTAACGGTGCAGATGAATATGGTCCATTTGATGAATACATTGAACATCTTCAGAAAATAATTACAGAGGTTGATGAGGTTGTCTGTATGAAGTATAGTCTCTCATAAGACTTCATTTGGAAGTAGTCTAAGGGCATGTGTGCCCCCTACATGTTCCTTTGCCTCCTTTTTTTCTGACATCTCATTAGAGGCATGTCAAGTCCTTCTGCACAGTGTTATGATGATTATACTGCGGGATGGCTTAGGTGATAGAATAAAATGGGAAAGAGACTCCTAGCTGGGCATGAGCTGTGATATGACCACAAGGTTAATTGTGATGCCAGTGCAGGCAAGATCAAAAGCTTTTTCAGCTTAGACAAAGCTGTTTGTCAGATTTAGCCATCTGTCAATAAAGCCGGTTAAGATCTACAAAAGGAGCTAATTTTGAAAATGTTTTGTTGAATACCTTTGAGTAGGCATGGGATGGTATGAGGTTCTAGTTATTTCTGCTGCTACAAGAATAATGTAAGAAATTTATAATCTGATATCATCTGGTTAATTAGTTGGCCTTTCTGCTCATTTAGCATGCCTGCAGTCTGCTGCCTAACAGACCGAATTTTTAAAAGTTACCCGATTATTGTGCCACGCCTCCCGCCCATAGACTGCTGGAGATAGGCACCTGCTTCCACTAAGAAAGAAGCGGTAGAAAATAACTAACTGACTGACCTTATTATAGGTGATGGGTGAGCCCCTTTAGTTTACCGTATTGGACACCCTTTTTGGCTGATATGATGCGTTTCTTGATATGCGGCTAATCGTCTGATACTTAAAGGTACATGAACAGTAAACACTGATTTAAAACAGTTTGATTCCCCACTCTAGTTAAGTTCACTCCAACTTATTGTGTTTTGATTAGTTTAAAAATTATACCATGCAATTTGATTTGGTAAGATAAATTGGAATAAATCAAAGGAAATGATTTGCAAGTAAATGAAAATGATACAGATGATTCATCATACCTTCACCTGGGTGTTGTAAGTTGGGTTTAGTTGTGCTGCTGTAAATGGATGTACAAGGTGACCCATGCTGTAGATCAAACTGCCAAACAACTACTCAGGGACAAGGTCTTGCTCGCCTGACTGGACATCATTTTTCTCCATTTAGCCTCATCTCACACCTGTAATAGGACGGTTGTCCACATGAATGCTTACAGCATCACTTGGATCAAGTCATGTTTTTTGGCACACATGGATTTTACAAAATATTTACTACATTTCTCTGTTGGTCTGAAAAGATTTGAGCTACAAGTTTTTCTTGAGAATAGCTTCATTGTGATCTTAAGCCTATACTTATTTTTATATGTAAACTCTTAGGTAAAAGAAGATGCAAGTGCTTTCATTGTCTGTTAGGTCTTATGCACATACAGTAGATCTAAAAATGTCCACAGACTACTGTAAAATTATTTAATCATTTTAAAGCTTTTTGATGATGTGATGTAGCATTTATTTGGTACAAATAAACTGAAAATGTGGGGGTGTAAAAAAATTATGCTATAAAGGTGCAATAATCTGGTTGCATAAGTGTAGACGCCTGTAAACCAGTACTGAAATACCTTCTGATTGAATTTAATAACTGAATCTTCTTGAACGCACACCTACCATAAATTATGTTGAAACCTGAATGAAAGTCCTACTTGGATTTTCCTGGCTTTTCCACATTTGCATAATTTGGCTAAAGCCTTGCAGATATGTTACAAAGAATCCCAACAGTGGCATGATGAAGATATGTTTCTCTCAAATTTTTGAAAAAGCAAAATAAAAACTGATCAGGAATGTTGCCAAAAAGTCAACATCAACACTGCAGCTGCAGCAATTTCTAAAAAGTACTGCTGTGTTCTACATGTGACAACAATCTTACATTTTCCAAATGTCTTGGCTAAGGAGTAGGGTTAATTGACAAAAATATTTTCTTTCAAATTAAAGTTTCTATTAAGGTAATAACAATACAAACTGTTGAACAAGGTGGAGGCATCATGGTCTGGAGTTACTTTTCTTTTTTGTTTAAGATGAATGAAATTATGAGCAGTTCCAAATACTAATGTGCTTTGAACTAAAACCTTCAGAGTAAAAAACTAAAGTTGAAGAGGGATTTCAATCTTTAAGCATCCGTTTGAATCCAAGCATACATCCAGATCTGCATAAGAATAGGGTCGTGTGAGAAAAAAAAATTTTGGAATGGCTTAGCCAGAGTACAGAATAAATTCAACAGAAAATCTGAAGAGGGCTGTGGATGAGACATTTTCATAGTCTTATTGATTTGAAGAAATTTGCAAGGTAGATTTGGCAGGTATTGGCCACAGTTGGTGATTGTGCTTATTATCATGCCAACCTTTGATCTGAATTTACAAACGAGGAGTTACACAAACCTTATTTAGGAAGTCCTATAATATATTTGTATAATTTGATTTGTTGGTCTTCATCAGCCCACCTCCACCTCCTGAAAAAAGGAGTTCCTTCCTCAGCCCCATGCATACAAAAAAGAGAAAAAAGACATGAGGTATGTCAGGTTCACTTAAGGAATGTGCATGTGCATAGGAAGGTAAATGCTAATTCTTTTCAGGGTTGTGTTGTGTGACCCTTAGTTCTTAATAAAATAATTTAATGCATATATTGTTTACACAGTACTCGCACACAGCAAGCCAAATTACAAATGCACAGAGATAATGACAGCTCATCCCTGTTAATGTGTGAGTGAGCAGCACCATGTTCAGTGCCTCAGAGCTCTTTAAGCTGCTATAAAGGTACATTTTCCCAACTGTCGGCAGTAAACTTAATTAAAAAGATTACAATGAGGTCCAGAACCCGAGCGCTTGAATGTAATGTCACTATAGACTGGATGGCCTATGTTAAGTCCGTGTTTATTTTATTTTACCGAAAACCTGTTTTTGTGATCAAGATGGTTCCTACACAAAAGGTGCGTTTTGCACACAGGTACCGCAGTTATTCTTAAAAAGAGTGTGGAAATATCTGTTGTGTGTGTAGTTCACATTTTTAGCTCCTAAATCGCATTGTAATTATTAGTTATGATGAGACAGTCCCTATTTATTTTGCAGCTTAAATGAATAAACCTTTTTTCATGTTATGATCATGCAAACAGAATGTAACCTGCAATCTATACCCTACTGCTTTTGTGTGCATTATACACATTTGACTATTTTCATTGAATTTAAAGTGTATTAGTCTGTTGCTGTAGGAGTGCTGAATAAATCTAAATTTAATTGAGATATTGCACATTATGGCTAGTAAAAATATATAGAAGGAACAGTTGTTTTAACTGCATGCCTGAAACTGCAGATTGCTAAAGAGACAGTCTAAATGTGAGAACAAGAATCACACAGTTGCAATAGACAGGCCTTTGAGTGATTGCATTGCATGCTGTACCAAAGGATCAAAGAGAACAAGCGTTGTTCTCCTTTTCAAGTCAAACAAAGTGACTTTCGTACACACTTGGTGTAATGTGTTAGCTGATGATAATTGAAATTGCTTCTATCTTCACTCCAAGGTTTTTTCCTTCATCTGTCACCTAATTTGTGCTCGCTGCAGTTAGTCTCCTGCTGCACCCTATCTTCTCTCTTTTCATCTCCCCTTCTCCTCTCCAACCTTGCACTTTTTCTTTCACTAAATTGCTCTTCATTCATATGACTTTCCTGCTCTGCCCTGTCTTTAACCCATTGTTCGGCGTCGGTTTTGGACCAGAATGTCAGCTGTGGTCATAAACCTTAAAATGTTTGCTATGGTTCTTGTCTCCTCCCCTAAATTATTGAACAATAGCCTGGGGGTGTGCTTAATTTTAGCACTCATTCATACAAAATGGATGCTAAAAAGAAGAAAATAGATATGTTGTAACCCTGTTTAGAGTGTGTAGTCAGTGATGCTTTTGTTTTGGCAAATGGCTTAATTTGCATTCAAAGTGATAGACAAATATGCAACCATGCATCCCGCAATGTCTCTGGATGCAGCCTATGCAGTTAGCTCTGAATGCAACTTCAATCATTCTTGCTTTTATGGGTCTTCAGAGTTGTTGAGCACAGTGTGGTCATTGATTCACATATAAGGCAAAAAGTATAATGTGCAATTCAACTGAAAAACAAACAAACAAATCTATTGCAAGGAAAATGAATAATCCAGATGCATAAATGTGCATACCCTTAAACAAATACTGTTTAAGCACCTTTTGGTTTGATTTCAGCATTTAGAAGAAGAAGTCTGTCTGTTCCACATCTTGACATGTCAATATTTGTCCACTCTACCTTGCACAATTTCTCAAAATCTATTTGATTATAAGGACAGCTTATGTTCACTTCCATTTTAAAGTGACTTCTTAGATTTTCTGTTGAATTCAGTTTTGGAAACTCATATTGTATTCATTACACATAGAATGAAATATTTCAAGTGTTTATTTCTTGTAATATTGATAATTATGGTGTCTTCCATCTGAAGAATTGTAACCCCTGAGAACATACAGGTTTGCTTTCATATATATATATATATATATATATATTATATAAAAATTATATATATATAATATATATATATATATATATTTTATATATATATATATATACTGTACAGACCAAAAAGTTTGGACACACCTTCTCATTCAAAAAGTTGTCCTTAATTTCATGACCATGAATATTGTAGCTTCACACTGAAGGCATCAAAACTATGAATTAACACGGGAATTATATACTGAACCAGAAAGGTGAAACAACTGAAAATATGTCTTACATTTTTAGGTTCTTCAAAGTAGCCACTTTGCTTTGATTACTGCTACGCACACTCTGGCATTCTGTTGATGAGCTTCAAGAGGTAGTCACCTGAAATGGTTTTTCACTTCACAGGTGTACCCTGTCAGGTTAATAAGTGGGAATTTCAAGCCTTATAAATGGGTTGGGACCATCAGTTGTGTTGTGCAGGAGGTGGATACAGTACACAGCTGATAGTCCTACTGAATAGACTGTTAGAATTTTGTATTATGGCAAGAAAACAGCTAAGTAAGAAAAAAAACGAGGGCCATCACTATTTAAAGAAATGAAGGTCAGTCAGTCTGAACAATTGGGAAAACTTTGAAAGTGTCCCCAAAGGGCAGTCGCAAAAACCATCAAGCGCTACAAAGAAACGGCTCACATGAGGACCGGGGCCCCCAAGGGAAGACCAAGAGTCACCTCTGCTGCCTGCGGACGATAAGTTCATCCGAGTCACCAGCCTCAGAAATTGGCAGGGTTTAAGAGCTCAGATTAGAGAAAAAGGTCCAAGGCCACACAGAGTTCTAGCAGCAGACACTCCTTTGAAAAACTGTTAAGAGGAGACTGTTGGAATCAGGCCTTCATAGTAAAATAGCTGCTGGAAAAACCCTGCTGAGGACAGGCAAAAAGCAGAAGAGACTTGTTTCTAAAGAAAAAAAGGAATGGACATTGGCCAGTGGAAATCTGTGCTTTTGGTCTGATGAGTCCAAGTTTGAGATCTTTGGTTCCAACCACCGTGTCTTTGTGCGGCGCAGAAGTGGTGAACGGATGGACTCTACATGCCTGTTCCCACCGTGAAGCATGGAGGGGGGGTATGATGGTGGGGGGGGTTTTTCTGGTGACACTGTTGGGGATTTATTCAAAATTGGGAAGCATACTGGAAACCAGCATGGCTACCACAGCATCTTGCAGCGGCATGCTATTTCCCCCGGTTTGCGTTTAGTTGGGGCATCATTAATTTTTTTAACAGGACAATGACCCCAAACACACCTTCAGGCTCCTTCAGGGTGTGTAAGGGCTATTTGGGCCTAGAAGGGGATGATGGGGGGGCTGCGCCAGAGAACCTGGCCCCCACAGTCACCGGGCCCGAACCCAATCGAGATGGTTTGGGGGGAGCTGGACCGCAGAGGAAAAGGCAAAAGGGCCAACAAGTGCTAAGCATCTCTGGGAACTCCTTCAAGACTGTTGGAAAACCATTTCAGGGACACCCTTTTAAACTCATCAACAGAATGCCAAGAGTGTGCGTAGCAGTAATCAAAGCAAAAGGTAGCTACTTTGAAGTACCTAGAATATAAGACATATTTTCAGTTGTTTCACACTTTTTTGTTCAGTATATAATTCCATATGTGTTAATTCATAGTTTTGATGCCTTCAGTGTGAAGCTACAATATTCATGGTCATGAAAATAAAGGAAACACTTTGAATAAGAAGGTATGTCCAAACTTTTCAATTCAATTTAATTCAATTCAGTTTTACTTATATAGCGCCAATTCACAACACATGTCATCTCAAGGCATTTCACAAAACTCAGGTGCATACATTCCAATTAATCCTAATCATTGAACAGTGCAGTCAGATTCAGTTATTTATTCAAATTGGATAAAAAGTTTTTCTATCTAAGGAAACCCAGCAGATTGCATCCAGTCAGTGGCTTGCAGCATTCCCTCCTCCTGGATGAGCATGTAGAGACAGTGGACAGTCACTGGTGTTGACTTTGCAGTGGAGAGGAAAAACTCCCTTTTAACAGGAAGAACCAGGCTCAGTGTGAGCGGCCATCTGCCACGACCGACTGGGGGTTTGAGAGAACAGAGCAGAGACACAAAGAGAACAAAGAAGCACTGATCCAGGAGTCCTTTCTATGGGAAGGAAAAGTAAATGTTAATGGATGTAGCTCCTTTAGTCGTTTCACCTAGAAAGAAAGAACTATAAACTCTGAGCCGGTTTTCAAGGTTAGAGTCTGAAAGAGAGCACATAGAGTTAGTCATAGCAAAAGCTCAGTCAATTGCCATGTTTAGGAGAGAAAAAGGGTTAAACACTGAAAGACAGGGCCATGTGGATCATCGGTAGAGGGTGAGCATTAAGTTGTTGCCAGCAGAAGCTTGGACGATGCCCCTCACCAGAAAGGTGTCACAGGTAGACGCAGAGTCAGGCCAGGTGTAGCCCTTTGGGAAAAGAAAAAAGAGAGAGAACAAAGTTAAAAGCTGAAATAACAGCAAATAATACAAAATTGTAGAGTAATGTGAGAATGTAGCGAAGAGGGTGAAAGTGGTCCTTTTGTCCTCCCAAGCCTAAGCCTATAGCAGCAAACCCACAGAGAGGGCTCAGGATAACTTAAGCCACTCTAAGAATAAGCTTTTCAAAAAAAGGAAAGTTTTAAACCTAGCCTTAAAAGTAGACAGTTTGTCCATCTAGAGCCCACTGATGGCCATTTTTATACTAAAAACCAAAGATTAGGGGGTCATACTGGTAGCAGACTTTTGGTCTGTACTGTATATGTGTTGTGTATAAAAATTTTATATATAATATTATTATATAATATATATATATATATTATATAGTATAATATATATAAAATAAATATATAAATACATATATACACATATACACCAGGTGTTTCAGTTTCATTGTCCAACCCCTGTATATACACATATATATATATATATATATATTAAAATCACAGTTGTTTCAAATTTGTTTTCATTATTGGTGAAATCGATGTATTTGTAGTGCCCTAAATTTTTTTGTACTTTTCTCCTGACTGATACCTTTTAACAATGAGACCCTTTTGATCTTTGCAACCTCTCTGGAAAATATGGTTATACTTAGTCGATGCAAATGAGCAAATGTTATGAAAATCCTGCTGAGACAAGAAAAGTTTAAGGTTAATCAGATTGAGTCAACATAATTAATGGTATGCGTGAACTCAAGAAGGTTGATTGCTAATAATCCAAAAATCAAACCATGCTTTCAGTCTGACCAAAAGAAATGTAGGCTTTTAAACATTAACAAATCCTAGTCAAAAGGGCTAGAAGTGCAGGTTCACATTACTTTTATAGATCACTGCTGACTGGCAGTTTGCTTGAGCTCTTTGGAAGCAGCAATTAGTCATGGAGGAGGTGTTGATGCTTAGGCACATCAGAGCATGCGCACCTTTGACACCATTACTATCCTAATAAGATCCCGTTTTAAATGTATGTACAAATATAGATCACACAGTAATAAAATTTCCCTCTTACATCTGCTGCCCAACTGGCCATAATTTAGCCATTCATGTTGCTTAGTTAAATTAGCAACAACCATGATCTTTTCTTCCAAGGCTTAATTTATAAGAAATTAAGTGTTGCATTTTTCTTCTTTGTGAAATAAAAAGCTGCTTAAAAGAGTGGGAAAAAAAAGAAAATTACTCTGTGGCCACTTTGTTACCTACCTGTTACTGTACAAGTAACAGGTAGGACTCCCTTTTTGCCCTCATCACTGTCCTTATTCTTCGTGGTATAGATTTAACGAGATGTTGTGGGCTACATATCCATGATCTGAATCTCAGCTTCCACCACATCTCCAAGACACTATATTGAGATCTGGTGACTGTAGGGGCCACTGGAGCACAAAAAAGTAATTCTCATATGCAAGAAACCAGTTTTAGATGACTCGAGATTTCTAACATGTTGCATTGTCCTGCTGGGAGTAACAATCTTAAGATGAGTAGGCTATAATGGGATGGACATGGTCAGCAACAATGCTCAGGTAGCCCGTGGGGCTTAAATGCTCAGCTGTTAATAACAGCAGAATGGATCCATGCTTTCATGTTCTTTAGACCAAGTTCATCGGACCTGGCAATGTTTTTCGAATTAATTATTACATTTTAACAAGCTTGTGCTAATTGTAACCTCAGTTACCTGCTCCCATGTGACAGGAGTGGCCCTACTGTGGTGTTCTGCCCATCTGTTTCAGGTTTTGACATGTTCAGAGATGGTATCCTTAATAGCTTGGTTGTAATGAGTGGGTATTTGAACTACCTCTGCCTTTTCTATCATCTGGAGCCAGCCTGCCCATTCTCATCTGACCTCTGACATCAGATAGATATTTTTGGCCAAACAATTGTTGCTCACTGGATATTTTATTTTTTTTGTCCATTCTCGGCAAACCACAAAGATGGTTGTGTGTAAAAATCCCAGTGAATGAAAAGTAGTCAGATTAGCCCATCTGGCACCATCAGCCATTTCATATTTATAGTAATTTAAATCCCCTTTCGTCCTCATTCTGATGCTTGGTTTGAACATTAAGCAAGTTGTCTTCACCACCTCTAGATGTTCTGCTGCTGTGTGATTGGTTGTTTTGCTTTTTGTGTTAACAAGAAGCTTACAAGTGTACCTAATAAAGTATGTTTCTGATTATAGTGTTGATGGATCAAAAGCACATACGTCTTGGGTCTGCACCCAAGGATTACACATTTTTTAGTCATACAATCTGCAGGATCCAAAAAAAGGTTTGATTAAGCTGAATAAAGTTCAAGCTCTGCCCAGCTTTTAAGTGCGTTTGTGTTAAAGTGTGTGTTACTTCAAATAACTTTCTCCTAAAATGTTATTTTTTGCAGAAATATTTTAAAATGATATCTTTAGTATACAAGGACTGTGGGTCAGAAATGTTTGATGAAAATTTCGAAAGTATTTGTCCTTTTTCATTTTCAGCTGCACGACCAGAGATGATAACGGGCTATGGTTTGACAACTTAAGTGGCTGGGGTTTGATGAGATAAGTGGGACATGAGTTAAAAATGCCAAGTGATGAAGAAAGCCTGGAAACAACACTGTTTTTCTAAATTAGTTTCTAGAGTCACAACTGGAATATAAAAGTGTAGTCCGTTGTGAGCTGCTGTATCCACCCACACAGCTGGGATTCTGTTGACTGGTATGTGCATTTACATACTGGCATCATGGGGGGGGTTTAGTGAAGTCTTTCTTCTAAAGCCAGACTAAACATGATGTTCATAAAGCTGAAAATGTACTTTTTCCGGTTTTTCATCTCCATCTTGCTTTATGACAGCCATGACAGTTTTTTTTTCACTCTTCCTGCTCATACTACTTAGGTTTCAGACATTAAACAAACACAGATTCAGGCTTAGTGAGCACAACAGAGTAAAAAATCCACTAATTTGACACCATCTCATGGTTAATTTCAAGTGCATAAAGGTTTTGAAACCATATTGTTCTTTTTTTCCAACTGTCTCTGTCTTGCTGACCTGAGGCTTTCTCTTTCAACATTGGTGTCTGATCTTAAACTGAAAATCTTATCTTTTCCTGATCAGTGAATGCACAATACATAAAGTCATGCAAAGATCAACCCTCTTCATTGTGTAAGTTGTTCCAACAGGACAAAAAGGCAGTTAGCTATTCTTAGTGTTACTTAGATGAAACCCAAAAGTTGTGAAAAGCTTCTAAAAAGGAAAGTGTATTTTCTATGAAGGCATTTCAGCTGTTCACACAGGCTGCCACATTGATTGTTAGAATTCAGTACATAACAGGAAGCTGCACATATTACAATAAATTGCTCTGTTTGATCCTTTTAAAGAGTCTGTTTGTGTCTGTCATTAGGCAAGCTGGGTTTGGAAATGTTAGCAGTATTTCAGAAAAGTTAAGGCAAGAGTTAAGATAAGGAACTCCTAACTCTAGAAGGTATACACTCAGGGACTGCTGTTAGTAATGCTTACTGCGCTAATCTTGTTCATCACGCTAATCGCACAAATTAACTCAGCAACAATATCGGATGCAAATGACAGTATACAACGTCAAGGCAAAGCATGTTGTTTTATTTTAATCCTGTTAAGAAAAAGAAAACAAAAGAAACATGAAGATACTGTACAGTAAACTGAATTAGATTTCTAGTGTCGAGAACACTTTCATAACAAAATGCCTCCTTGATTGAAATTTTCCATGGACATAGGTAATGTTAACAATCACACCACCAAGAAGATGCAGTCTTTGATGCAAGGCACACAACAGATAGAACAGTCCAGTGATTGAAAATCCTCTAAAAGGAGTCTAAGGCCGGGTTCACACGACAGGATTTTCAAACTGTCGGCTGATTTTCAAAACCTGAGAGATTCCTCATGTGACAATAAAAAATCATAGATATAACAGGTTTGGTCCTACAGTATGTTGTGTACAGCCACATGGCAAGCACAACACACCGCACACAAACAGATTTCACACAGGGAATTTCACAAATTCTCGAATTGAAACGTGAGTTCAGAGTAATTCCCTTCCGTGTTTCCGTCACCTCGCTTTCTGATTGGCTATACGTCCCATTCAACAGGCTGCATGCTCGTTTGTCCTCAGGGAACACCCCACATGTTAGGATATCGGGCCAAGACAATCCAACATGTTGAATTTCCCTGATTTGCACTCTCATCAGCCAGCTTCTTTAGTGATGACCTTTCATGGCTTACCCTCCTTGTGAAGGATATCAATGACTGCCTGCTGGACAACTGTCAAGTCAACAGTCTTTCCCATAACCCGGTAGATGCCCCTAACATAATATTTCTGAATAGAATATTCTTTTATTTATTGGTCTAACATTATATCTTATTTCTCTGAGAATAAGAAATTTGGTGGTTAGCGTTCATCAAAAATAATCAAAATAATCAGAAAAAAATTCAAATTCAAATTCAAATTGTCATTTTCAAAAGAATTAGAATATGCGGTTCTCATTATGTTCATTTGTCTGATTAAAAGTACATTTTGAAAATAACAACCTTTAAGCAGCTATTAAGTGTTCTTTTTATTAAGCCACATTTCAGCTTTAAAAATGTTTTTTTTGTTGGTCTGATGTAATTTTCTAATCTTAAATGTCATGTTTTAATTCAGAGTGTTTTAATTCAGATGACTTTCAGCTGTAAGCTGAAAATCTTCATAAGCAGAAATAAAGGCTTAAAAATTCAGTATCTGTGTAATTAATCAGTATAATGTGTTTACTTATTGAATTGAGTTACTGAAATAAATTAACTTTTCAATAACATTATAATTTATTGAATATAACTATATATCACTCTCTGTATAATAAATTTAAATAATGACTTACTCATTACTCATTGTAATTATAGGGCACCATAACTATACATAAATAAACTGTTATTTAAACACTTGCCAAATGTATCTACAAAAATAAATGCTTTCTATTTTTAGAATATTATCTGCACTTTGTTAATCTAAATCAAACAGTTTTGTTGAGGTTCATTTCATAAATTGCTTTGAAAAATTGCTTTCAAGAAGTGTGACTTGTATAAACTTGATTTTATTAATTAAAAACAATCAATCCATTAACTGTTCCAGTGGCTGAGTGCTCTCTGAGAGATTGGTTAGTCTTGTTTCCCTTGACTTCGATGAATCGAGCCATTTTTTCTTTCAATTCAATTCAATTCAATTCAGTTTATTTATATAGCGCCAATTCACAACACGTCGTCTCAAGGCACTTCACAAAAGTCAGGTACATACATTCCAATTATTCTTAATCATTGAACAGTGCAGCCAGATTCTGTTATTTATTCAAATTGGATAAAAAGTTTTTCTATCTAAGGAAACCCAGCAGATTGCATCCAGTCAGTAACTTGCAGCATTCACTCCTCCCGGATGAACATGTAGAGACAGTGGACAGTCACTGGCGTTGACTTTGCAGCAATCCCTCATACTGAGCATGCATGTAGCGACAGTGGAGAGGAAAAACTCCCTTTTAACAGGAAGAAACCTCCAGCAGAACCAGGCTCAGTGTGAGCGGCCATCTGCCACGACCGACTGGGGGTTAGAGAGAACAGAGCAGAGACACAAAGAGAACAAAGAAGCATTGATCCAGGAGTACTTTCTATGGAAGGAAAAAGGTAAATGTTAATGGATGTAGCTCCTTTTAGTCGTTTCACCTAGAAAGAAGGAACAGATAAACTCTGAGCCAGTTTTCAAGTTTAGAGTCTGAAGAGAGCACATAGAGTTAGTTACAGTAAAAGCTCAGTCAGTAGCTATGTCTAGGAGAGAGAAAGGGTTAAACACTGAAAGACAGGGCCATGTGGATCATCAGTAGAGGGTGAGCATTAAGTTGTTGCCAGCAGAAGCTTGGAGGATTCCCCTCTCCAGAAAGGTGTTACAGGTAGACACAGAGTCAGGCCAGTTGTTCCGAGTTATCCTCCTCTCTGCTATCTCTCTTCTCTGTTACTGCATCCGTCCCACTTTTTTATCTCCAACTGCTCCATCCACTTAGTGACTCAATTACGTAGAGCTCTTGACCATGGGTCACAGATTCATACTGTACATCCTCAAAAACCCAGATTTTACTTAGAAATAAACCATGATATGATACATATACTGTACAGTAAATATGAGATAACGCTACTTTAGGTCTCAATAAACTTACTCGTCAAACAGTAAAAAGTAAAAGCAAGTGTTTGTGGTGGGGTAAAATCAGCATTGAGGTTGTACCCTGTCACTTCTAATCCTTGACCGCCGGCACTGCCTGTCGACATTACCAGCTAGTTCCTGTTGATGAAGCTTGATCTGTATGTGGTGGGGATGATGGTAAACTTCCACAGAGAGGCCAAAGCAGCAGCCACTGATTAATCCTCACATTGAATGCACTACTGATTTATTTTTTGTAAAGTATGGAGCCCTGGAAGTGCTGGGCTCCATTGATGACAAAACCCAACAGTGAGGGCGGAAAGGTAAACTTAGGGATTTAACACATCCTGCCAGCTTAGTGCTTGTCTGCTTAGCCACTTTTCCACGAGTACCTACTTAGGGCAACTCGACTCACCTCTTCTCGGTTAGTAGGGTTTTTCATTAGTACCAGTTACTTGGTACCCGTTCTTTTTTTAGTACCTACCTGACTGAGGTTCCAAGCATGCCAAGTCATGTTGAAGTTGGTGGAGCTTGGTTAAATGCCTAGATTACAGTCTGAAGCAAAAATTTGCAACAGGAGAGCCATCTGAAACACAAAAAGCATAGATATTACAAAAACTAATATCAACCAATCAACCATTAAATCGTTGTAGGTTGGGCATATTGTGTACATGACCACTATAGCAGACTAGCATTAGGTAAAGTTCATCTAGCTCGTACCTTTCAGGAACAACATTGGTTCCATGTCCTCTATTCTTGCTTTGTGTTTGTGTTGCATACAAATCACGTCATGTTACTTTTTGAGCTCCCTTGCTATGACAATCCTGCCCACATTGATGTGGTACTCAATTGTAATAGAAAACGACCCAAACCTCGTAGAGTTGAGTAAAGCCAAGTCAAGCCAAGCTGGTACAAAGGGAAAAGAGCCATACCTGGGTATTGATACCCAGTAAGCATCAAAAAACTCTGGCATTTTGTTCTTTTAAGTGTGGTTCTGATGGCATGAGTGTTTTCAGCCCCAGGCGAGCGTTTAGTTTTGGCACCAACCCCTGCAGTGAAGATTTTGTATGATCACAGGATGTCTTCCTCTTCTTTTTTTTATACATTATTTTTAGGTTTGTCTCACTCTGAAATTGAAGCCTTTCTGCATAGGTTATATACTCAAGTATTCAAACATCTGCCTGCTGATTTTGTTTAATGCAGAATGTGGCTTTGTTGCCTGGGGTGGCAGATTCACTTGCACAAACTCTTTTAATCCATGAAAACAAAGAAAAAATACAGCCTGAATTCACACTGAGATGGAATTACTTATTATTAGCGAACTGTGACAAAAAGCTTTCTGAGGCGGTGGTTTGGACTCAGGGAAACCATTATAGCATTGTATATTATAGCATGAACAGGGGGCAAGGCAGATGATGAGCTTCCTGGCTCTGTCTGTGTTAATAGTTCCAGCCAGTAAATCACTACCAGTGAGCTGTGCTAACATGATTCATTTTAGCTTATTAACGTTAATTGAAGCTGGTGTCTCCTTATGAAATCTTATGTCATCACCATTGGGATCATAAGGGCTTTGGAAAGAGCACCTCACACTAAAGATATTTGGACTGAAAATGAAAGAAGAAGCAGAAGATATTTTTTACCAGGAGAACGAAGCCACTAACATTTAATAAATGCAAATTCATATATTGTAATAGTATAGTAACACTGGGTCAATCCTATTTCCAAGGTTTATCCCTACCCATTCCACCTATCTCTTGGCATTTAATGTAGGAAAAGGTCAAAATACTCCTCACAAGGGGTGCTTTTTCAAAAAACCAATACATCATCTTTTCCCTCTAACTCTCTTTACATAATACATGAGCTAATATGTCAGAATGTGCTGTAGCCTGCACCAGACATAAGCAAATTTGATGTACATTTTCCAGTTGTTAATAAAAAAGAATATCATAATACTAAATGTATAGCAGAAAAAAACAAAGGTATCCAAACAGAAATGACACTATATGGCTAATTGTGAGTTTTATAGATTTTAATAACAGTATTGCCAACTCCTTTGTAAAAAGTTGGCAATCCTACTATAGTTGCTAAATAATTTCATTACCTAATTTACATAATTAACCATGTGCATTTAATTGTAATAGACACGCAGGAGCAGAACTATAGAAGACCATTCAAGAATTAAGAGGGTAAAAGGGTCAACATATCTCACCTTGTCCATGCAAGTCGCTTGGATCTTGCATATAAGCACGCACTCCTATGCTAATTTTAGCTCAACTAAGCAGATGTACAAAGTTATACAACAGATGAAGAATGCATTAATGTATTCAAATGTCTTATTCGTGGAGACATTTAAGATTTTTGAAGCAATTCTGTTATATATTATGTTATATAATATTCAGTTCAGCATATATACATGTTTATGAGCTGCTTGAATTACTAGCATCATTTTTTATCCAATTTGCAATACAAATGTGTAATTATGTCTAAAGAAAATAATAGAGATTAATAGCAATGAATCAAACAAAGCAACTCTAAGTCAAGTTTAAAGTTTGAGTATGAGTATGAAATTCAAGTCACCATCTGTGCAGTGGCATAGATGAATTATCTGCAGCCTGGGTGCTGAGGCATAAAGATGGCCTGTTCTGACTGCAGCTGGGAGGGACTGCTACGGAAGGACTGGGTGTCAAGACGGGGGAGGGGCCTATTGCAGCACTTGGTGTTTGTTAAGAACAATAAGAACGATATGTTCCTTCATGTCAGTATGTCCAAAAATCTCAAATAAAAGCAGAAAGAGTTTCTTGCTAGTCGCTTTATGGGGTGTAAAAATGAAGTGCAATGAAGGATCTGAATAACAGCTAAATAGAGTGAAAAACTTGCTAAGTGGTTATTGTGATGGTACAATATCTGCATTTGTAATATTTGACGGCATATTTCAGTGTAGTGAACAATAATCGTCATTACGTCCAAATTCGTTATGAAACTAGACATTACAGTGATTATTGCACCATTCAAAAACAAACAAAATAATTACTTTTGTTTTAAAAGCAATGCTACTGTACCCAATCAATTAAAAATTTGCAGCTGAAAAATCTTTTATGGACTGAAGTAGAGGCAAGGGGGTAAAAAGGGAACTTAGTGTCCATATTGTTACCTCGAGAAAATATTTAATATGACTTACATGTTATTATAAAAACCTAAGTCTTTGCAAATTAAAATGAGGCCTGGGGGGGTGAAGGTGAGCAAATATTTTAACCCGCTGGCACACACAGCAGCCTGAATAGATCTAAACTTAGCACATGCCTCCTTTGGAGCTTGTGACTCAACCTGATTAATCCAAGCACTTAGCTCATATTCAAAACACAGAGCTGAAAGTCTCTTTTCCTCTTTTGCTGTATCTGTTCACTCCAGCGCCTCCAACTTTTTCTACTATCACTTCCTCTCTTTGTTCTTTGCCAAAATGTTCATCCAAGTCTCCTCTTGCAATGTCAGGCACCGTTCCCACTCCTCTTTCTGTCTTCATCTCTTTCTCTCTTCAAATCTTTTTTTAACCACATTTCTTCTGACCTTTGCATTCCAGGTACAGCAGATGAATGTTTGTGTCTCAGGATATATTTGACTCTTCCAGTGAGTTTTGTTTCTTGATTCTATGCTGGTTGTGATCTGCTCAATGAAAGTAAAAGCCTCTTTAATTAACAGCTGCATGAGGAGCTATTGGGGAAAAAAGCAGATGTTCAGGTAGAGATCACATACTGTCTCAGTATCTACCACATACTTTGAGTTTATTTCTTGCTTACCACCATTTTCCTGTCTGTCATTCTGAAGCATATTTCTTTCTAGATTTTGGCTCATTGGAAGTTAGGGGATGTTTTGTTGTCCCCATATTTAAGACTATCTAATAATGCAGGTTGGATAACTCAAAATGCATTCTACATCTTCTGTTAGGGTCAGTAATAGGAGCAAAGGAAGTTCATTAGTCACAACTCTGATTTTTTCATTAACTTCTCTCAGATAAATTTGTGGCCATCATGATTGCTATGGTATTCATTATGTGGGTATGCCATTATTAGACACAGTTATTAAAAGCGCACTGAGAAGACACTGATGGGGTTCAAATGAGCATCACGTTTAATCAAACCTGCATGGAATAAATAACTAAGAAAATATACTCCTTAATGGATGCACATGTGTACGCACAGACCATTTGCACTCGTGGTTAAATGTCAAGTTCTTTTCTAACCATAGCCAATAGAATGCGAAGCACCTTTGCGATGCTGGCTTTCTTACACAATAAATTGCTTGAAAGAAAACCTGGGGAAACTGGGAGTATAATTAATTCTCATGTTTTCCTTGATCTCATTGCTCCACTTTGCTGGAATGGAAGTACATTAAAGCTTTTATGTTCCTATATTAAACAAAAATAATAGATCAGAGAAAATAATGAAATGCTAAGAAAGGTCAAAATACTAATAAAAGTACATTTCAACACCAAAAAAGAAACTTTTAAGTAGCAAAGATTTGTTTAATCTAAGACCCAAATGTTGCTGCGAGAAAATATACCATTTGCCTAGTGGTCCTAAAACCAAGTCTTGCATTTTTGATCGATGAAGCTAAGTGAAGGTTGCAAAGATGAAGTAAACTGAGAGATCAGAGAAAGGATCCTCTTCAGGCTCGTCGCACTAAAATCTAAGCCAATGGAGCTAAAACCATTATAGGAAGCAGTGAGTCAGGTGTTTAGGAGGAGATTGTTTTGCCAGACTGTTAATTTAAATGTATGCTACAAGTATTGGTGTGATCATGAGTGGAAAGTAGCAACTGCTATTGCCCAAATTAAGGTACATTTTGAAGTGGTTGGTAAGTTTTTCCGACCTGCAAACCATAACCCCAATTTAAACAAGAGAACCCCTTTCAATTATTTTAACAACTGACCTGTTTGGGATAGCAATGTGCCTGAGCTGTTGTTAGACTGCTATAAATCTTATTGGGGATTTGAAAAGTAATGAGGCAATTGAAATGGCTTGCTCAGACAAGACTAATCTCTGCTTCAGTCAGGTAAAAGAGATCTAAAAAATAAGACATTCAAAGCAAAGTGCTTGCTTTATGAAGCAGAACAACTTCTTTAAGTTTTGTCTGCTTAACCATCCAGGACCCCGGGACCCCACAGCATCCTTTTAGCCAATTTTTTAATTCTTGATTGTTAAAAATTTTGTGTTATTGCTAATAGGATGAGATCTTCCAGAGGGTATTGGTTTGGATCCAGGTTAGAAAACGTCACTTCACTTCTCATTTCACCCTAAGAGTTTAAAAGTTACATGTACACTGCATATATACGGCCTACGCCACTCAAACATAATTTTTTCATCTATATATTTTAATTGAGCTATTACATAAGGTGGTACCTCTGATACCTACCTACCTTTACAATTTGAGCTTCCAGATTGAATTGTATTTTTTCTGTTTCATGGACTTGCATATTTAACAGATAGTTTGCTGATTAGCTAATCTAAGGGTATACATTGAGCCTCTCTATTGTATTATATTATATAATTTTAAAAGAAATATTAATATATTATCACAAAAACAATTGGCCTTGATAAACCATACTCAAACCACAAACATTTCACTGTGCACTTCATATGGTACATTTATGCTCTTTTTGGAAAATGGGGAAATTGGAAAGGGGGAGTCATTATGACAGATTTGGCATAAAAATGTCAAAAAATGTATATTGAAAAAAAATGCTTGATAGCTCTCATTTGGGTTGGAGATGAATTAAGGATTTACCCCTTGGTAAACTATGGTTGTGAATCCACCTCAAACCACTATACAGTTAAGGTGCCATATGTGTTTAAAAAATGCCTGTTGTTGCATATGCAACACATATCAAGCATGATATTGGAAGTAGTTTGCTGTTATCTAGTGGTCTGCTAATTTAGCAAATTTTCATACTGAATACCAAAATGTGTACCTGTTGCATAGATGTAACTTTTAGTATTCAAATTAAGAATGTATTTAATTTATAATCAGTTTGACAGCAACACACAAATAGTTTATTTTATGTAATTGTAAATGAAACCAGGCAGTGTAAGATTAAGCTTTGAAAATTAAAAAAAACTATTAAACAAAAAGATTGTTCATGTTTTTTTATTTTTAGCTCTCTTATGTTCTGCTACTGTTCCATCCTAAAATAAGATCTATCTATTTTTAAATAGGTTCACCACATCTCTGCTTCAGTGCTGTCAAACAGTTGTGACCAATATCAAATCTTGGAACCACGTTGTTGCCCCTTATCAAGATTATTGCTTCCAAGCAGTTTTTGAAGAAATCATGTGTAGTATCATGAGTTTTCAGTCCTGTCAGACTATCAAATATATCAACTGTCTGGCCTGTCACTTAGATTGCTGTGACCAGACACACCGCTTTCAGTCTGTCATGCTTTCTGACTGTCTACTTTCTTTTGACAGTTGAAGAATTGAGGATTCAACGGGTCATTGGGTCCCAGACATATAACCCTTATCAAATCATGAATTTATGTGTGTAATGATCCTTAAATGTGATTAGAGAAAAGCTGGAAACAGTGTGCACCAGTGAGCAGGTAATATGATGGGCTTATGTTTTGCAGGGCTCTGGGTACCATGCCTTTTATGTCTAGTGTATTGAATTGCACAAGATTTTATAAGTAATTAGTGTAATTTTTCTTACATCTATATTTTGTGTAATTCCCTTTAATATTTTATCTTTTTCATGTTTTGTATCTTTGTATTGCATTGTAAAATCACAATTCAGGCTCTTCATGGATGTTGTGCTGCTTTCTAAGACATGATCTTTTACTTTCTCAATTGCTCTGGTGGTACCATAATTACTCCCTTATTTTTCACTTATGTCTGTATCTCTAATGACTTGTAATACTTTACCTACTCTAAATGGCACCTTACTTTACCCAAAACAGCCACCTGGCAGAGACTCTTTATTTTAGCTCTCTTGTCACCCTTGTTTGATGTCTCACCCACCCTCCCCCTCTAACCTCATTATCAAAATCTCTGGTTATTGGTATGGGGTTTAATACCTAACACAGGGTGCAGCCAATTGGTATAAACCCATCTGGGGACAAGGGTGATTACGCTGTAAAAAAGTAGAAAAGAACACCTCTTAATTTGACTATCCCACTGTTGTTAATTAGAAGTGTGGAAAAGGCTTGTCTCCTCTATTAGGACAGGAAAGAAAATGTGTGGAAATCAGAAAAAGACACCATGCAACGATTTGTTTCATTTGTCAAGGAAGGTTGTGAATAAAGAAGACTGCCTCATCTATCAGCCTCCGAATAAAGAGAACTCTTTCACTGTTTAACAGCCACTCCACTACGTCTCCATCACCCAAATGAGTCTAGCTAACATTTCCTCCTAAATTTTATAATTCCAGGGCTCGTTGCTTTAAATCCGTTTGTCTAAAGGCCATTTGCTCGTTTGCATGTTGTAACTGCCACCTCTAAAGAAGTGTCACGATCATAGTAAAGACCAGAAATTTATATGTGAAAATCAAAATTAAATGCCTTTGTTTATTTTAGGTATTTGTAACCCTTTCATAATGCATGTTCATAATGAATAAAGATGACATTTATGCATGGCTAGATCTACTTAAGGAATTGCACCTTTCTGGTATAGTGAAAAAATGTCATTTATTAACAACAGTTTTAAAAACTTTACCTTAATTTTTTTTGAATAGAAGACATTCTACAAACAGAGGCAGGAAGCAAATGCTAACATTTTTCAGGTCTGTTATTGCAAATAAATTTGATAAACAAATGTCTGACATTGTGCTCTTAGGTGTCTCGCAGTGCAAATATGTATTTTCTGATGCTGAGCAATACAAGAGTACTTGTATTTTAAAGTATCCTCCTGGGTTTTGTCTTACTACAGTCTTACTTGGATGTAAACATGCTCTCTGTTTCCTGTGCTGTAGAAAATCGTTGCCAGCCGTCTCCACTGGCTAGAATGCATCTATTTTTGTATTTCATGTAAAAATTACTGGTCTTGCTACTGTCAACTAAAAAAGAAAAATCTGGAAAATCTGATCTTTTTAAATATTTTACGTTTAGGTTTTTTTAAATCGTAAATGCAAATTTTCAACCCTATGCATTAATTGGCTACTGGTCCTTATTATGTTAAAGGGAGTTGAAAGTCTTAGGCTGAGTGGGATTCTCCCTTCCACGATCAATATCTTCTAAACAAAGTGTTGTTAAATACCACATGGTGCAGGTACATTTTAGTACAGTTATTTTACTATAAAATTTAAATATATTAATACTGCCAAAACCTAAACATAGACACGCATTCCGTTTTAACAAGATTAAAATGATGGTAGTATAATTAGAGGATTTAATAGTGACCAATGTTGAAAGGTTCGTGGCTGTTAGGAAATCCTGATGCAGCATCACCTTTTACATATATGATGCTGTAGCTTAAGTAATGTGACCTGGCTACCAAAGATGTTTTTGGACAAGCCAGAAAAAAGTCATTGGCATGAGCATTTTAACTATCAGATTATGCATACACCTGACATATGGCCAGTCCAACAAAATGTATTCCCAGTAATGAATTTACTTGATGTATTGCTGCACCATTCAGATGCTCCGTCTGAACTAAAGAATATTCACTTACATCTGCATCCTGAATGCGTTCAGTGCTGCTATCTTATATACATTATAGCTAGACTTATTTTTTGGTTTATTTAGCTGATAATTATTCCACCACCTAAGAGGTGCTTATACTGTATATAGAGCATTGAATTATTAGTTTAAGATGGTCAAGTGATCATTAAGTGAGGGAAGTGGGTAAGGAGGGGGGCACATTCATACAATGATACACATATCAGTCGGCAACTGGGGATTAAGTGCCTTGCCCATAGGCACGTGGACATATGACAGGAGGAAACTGGAATCGAACCAAGATTACCCTACTCTCTGTGCTACAGTTGCCCCCATGCAATAGCACACCATAAATTTTGCAGTTCAACTAATGAGACACTCAACATATGACATGTACTTCATCTTTGTGATAGGACTTGATGTTTTACAAACTTGACTCATATGGGTTTTAGATGACCAGGGCAAACACGACAAGATAAGGAATAGTCAGACTGCAAATTTACTATTAGAGCTGATGTTAGTGTCTAATATAAGATGTGTTAATAAATCTACAACTAAACTCTAAAACCAGTCCTTAAATCTTAAAATTTCAATTTGCACCATTTGGGACTATGTTCCATATCTAAAAGAAGAGGTGTCCTGAGCACTTCTGGAACCCCATGATTATATATAAAAAAAACAACGGCATACATAAACAAATACATTTGTCTCAATTGATAAAATTGTTCCTAATAATACAGAGTCAGTTGTTTGTCATAAATGAATGTTCAACATGAAAAATACAGTATAGGAAAAGGAAACTGTCATGTGTGAATAGCTGAGCATTATGTGCTTAGTAAATGTGGGTCTCTTTACAATGAGTGCTGACCAAATAATATGTAAAACCATGATTACATTTTTATATTTATAATTGACTTATTTACATCCCTTACATTTAGATCATTTAAGATCACTAAAATTCAATTCCTCCCTGTGACCTATCAAGTTGTGTGATATTTCTCATTACTACATGTTTCACACTTAACATATTAACTCAGTGAGTTTTGTTTTTTGCTTTTGCACAGGCATGGCTGCACACATACAAATGCAATTAGAGTTCTGTGTTAATTGTTTCTGTGGAGCTTGCTGACATTCACACAGTCACGTTAATCCAATTGAGATGCGACAACTAAACCAGCCAGGTGTGGCACAATGCAGGCAGGGGGTGATCAGTAAAATGAGTCATGGATATGTAAAATCAGAGAGCAGAAAATGGTCTGTGTGTGTAAGTTAGACAAACTATGTATTTAATAGACATAGATATCGTCTTGTGTCAGCAAGCATTACTAAATTAATTGGTCTTAGCATGTAATTGCAATGTTATGTGCAGTCAGCCAGAGGTGGCGCTACACACCGATCAATGAAGTGTAATTTAGGTCCCTTGTTCTTAATAACAGCTTTAATCTCTTCTTAGATTAGATAAAGTGCTTTAACCTCGCTGCAAACATTCTGGCAAAGTGTAAGTTTTCGTCTGTTGCACTGCAAAGGATGACTCAGAAGACCTTCTAACCTTATGTTGCACTGACACTGAAACGGTAGACTTTTTAAGTTAACCTACTATTTCATGCTGATTTTTAAATCTATAATATGACATCATGCACTGTATGTCTGGGATGCAGTTCTTAAGATGCATTTTCAACCGACGGGTTTACAACAAAAAAACAGAGTAATAGTTTGTCAACAGAGGGTGATGGTTGTTTAAAAAATTGTCGTTCTTACTGGAAAACACACCTTGTGGGGGAGGGAATTATCAGTTATGTTATACATACACAAACAGGAACAGAAAAGGATTGTTCTTTGGGAATTACTGTAATCTCTGGGGATATCTGCGATATTAGATCATATCTGGGAAGATGGTAGGAACTTCTGTGAACTCAGTGTAGGGGTGGTTCAGAATGAAAACAGCTGGTATGTCGTGTTATTTTAATTTCAAAAAATTCATGCAATGCACAGAAGTTGTTTCCATACCAGATCTGGACATTTTAAAGCCCACAGGCAACACTGAGCTCTTAAAATGTTCCTGACAATACAGATTTAAAATCAGACTTGCATTAGTTAAGATAATTCTCTGCATATATTGCTGATTTTATTTAGTAAACATTGGTTTTGTGTAGCAGATGTCTTGCATTTCTTTATGTTAGTAGCTACAAACCATCCTTGTACAGTATTCCAAGCTGTTTGTCTTTGTAAACAGGCTTGGCAGTGGTAAATTTAAAAAGATTGAAGTTACCCTAAGACATTTTAACATGTGTTAAAACGAGAGATTGATAGTGAATAAAAGTGGTGTTATCAATTTGTGAGTTCACAGGATTTACTGATTGCTGATGTTGAGTAAATCTCAAGTCTCAGTTGCCAGCATGGTTGTTTATATTTTATTGTCCAGTTGTTATGATGGCTGATGTCATTATATTTACTGTTTATTAGCAGATATATTTTTGAAAAAATATATGTGGCCTTGGGACTAAAATTAATTATCTACCGCTATTCAACATCCCTCATGTGTTCAAGGTTATTTTTAAATTAGATCAATATCTCTTGAACAATGCATATATTTTTTGATTTGTGGGAATCTTTTGATTTTTAACATTTGCAGCTCCTTAAAATGAGCATCTGTTCATCTGTTTGTTTAACCAGAACCTGTAAAAATGTGATATTGATAACCCTCTAAAAACAGTTCAGCCTGGAAAGACTCACATAATGGAGAAACAACAAGAAGACGGTTAAAGAGTTTATTAATGAAAGATTATTTCTTTGGTGCTCAGACCCCGGTGGAAAACATGGATGCTGATAATGACATGAGCTTGAATAAACATCTTAGGGTTAGAATTAGATAAGTCTTCCCCCTGGGATCCGATCCTGGTGGTGGCGTAGGCCTTGGTATGGAAGGAGTTGGGAGCCTATGGTGGAGAAGGGGTGGAGAAGGGTCGAAGCTCAGCAGAAGAGCGGTGTCTTCCATGCAGATGGTCTTTAAAAGTGATGCCCTGGGAGATGATTGGCCGAGGAGCAGAGCGGACCTGCCGTTGATTAGAGCAGCCAGTGAGGAGTGATTGGACGAGCCGGGCTGGTGAGTCTTCCATGTTGAATTTTCGTTTAAACTCCATTTTACATATTGTGTTCTGAATTTAAAAGTTGCGTCATGTCTTATTATATTTGACAATAGGTGCATAAAATCATCCTTAGCAAATAATGTATGATTATTTAAACAATTTAGAAATATCTCTGGTTGGAATCTTGATCAGTAAATCACACTAACGTTTCCTTTCATTTATTCAAGCACGAACACGGTGTTTGTGCGTCTTTGCTTGCTCATTTACATTTTATGTTGCATAATATTTTTTATAATATGCATTAAATTCCTTTACAAAAAACAGCAATAACCCTCATATGTCAGTTGCACCTTATTTCAGGTCGTTTTTATCAAATACAAAGGGTGTGCTTCACCTGAGACAAATTATCAAGCAGCATCTATTTTTTAGAAACCCCTCAGGTTGGAGCCACCAGTTACTCAGACTTATCAAGAGTTTTTCCACACCAGTACACCTCCTCATGATTTTTTTAACCTTTTCTAGTGGTTTTGTTAAAGAGAGCACACACTGAAAGAGCAGAGCACACATTTTTACTTTGACTTGATCTCAGAGTCTCATCCAACTGCTAATTATCCTCAAAAACTCTTAGAAAGTCACACTTCAAATTAAATTTAGAAAATCTAATACGAGGTCAATGTAGAACTAATGAGAATCTTGTGTTTGACGATGTAAGGGCAGCCAAATCAGAAGTTTGGATGCCTCTGGATGGTCACTACATCACAACTCAGAGTAGTCAGATCTGATCATAGTTTTTTTTTCTCCCCAACAAACTGTTAAAACTCATTGAGCAGCTGTTTTACATGCACACTTCTCCCTTTACCACCATTAACCGCATACATGTGGTGCTTGACTGCAGTAATGATGCTTGACTTCAGAACCCAGAGACAGTCAAACATCAATCTACCCAAAGGGAATTTAGCTGTACTGAGATTGTACAGACATCAGCTGTGTCTTGAGCTAAATTTTGCTGCAAGCTGCTGATGCAACTGAAGGTTAATCACTTTGCGGTTTGTAGATAGAGACAGAAAGGGTGAGATAGATCAGTGTAACATGCTTGGTTACAAATGCTACCTGTGGATTCTCTTGGCACAAGATTATTTCTGTATGTACCTAAAATTTGACTCAAATTAGGCACCGTAATCCAATTAATTTATTTCCTTGTGTTTATTTTATTGCGGGAATCAAAGATAGCTTTCACCAGTTGTATGATTTAGAAGAAAAGTGGTGCCTGCAGAGATAATTAATTCTGGTGTATAATGAAATGTTCCTTTTGATTTCAATGCTTCAAATACATAAGTAGCAATGTATTTTTGGCTGAAATGGTTACTTTGGGTATGACCATTGATGTTTTCCATTGTAAAAATTCTGATGCTTTGCTTTGCTTTGCGAATTTATATTACTATTTTTGGCTATTTATGTTGTAAATGCACAATTTGTTTTTTTCCTAAGTGCTAAACATGAGCAGAAGGCATGAGAGTACAACTGAGACTCCTGACAAAAGTTATGTTTTGTGTTTAGAAATGTGCATTGATGGATTTTTAAATATGCCTGCACTATAGGCAGAAAAAAGGAACATACATGAATCCAATTCTCTTTCTCTGAGTCTTATACTCTGACTGCTTGAGCTAATACTATGTCAGTTAATGTTTAGCCAGATGTAAGCAGTCATTAGAGTTTCTGATTTGACTGTTTGACTTGTTACCAGCTTGTTGGACATTTTAAACTACAACATTATAACTTGGGATTGTCTTACTCTCTTTAGCACAGCAAACATAGTGAAAGGGATTTCTGGCAGAAGTGATCAGATGAGTATATTTTTGATTGCACATGAACTGAGTCAATACTTTGTACAATTAAATGAAATATGTCCTTCAAATTGGCCTGTTTTTGCTATACCACAACTGTCCGGTTGAAGCAAAGATCTTTCTGTGGTGCTTAAAGACAATTACATGTGTAATTGATGGATATTGGCTCTTTGCTTGTTTTGAAAGTCAAGTCTTTAAAGTTGGTTTGCAAAATGTATTTTATTGTATTTCAATTTAACGACCCCCAGTTCCAGCTATCCATTTTTTTCTGAATTGCCAGACCTTCTAGCATCAGTTGTCAAGTTGGAGAAGGTTTTAAATATACAGTACGTGACTTTAGTTTGTGCATTGATGATCCCATCTGTAATGTGGTTGCAGAGTTTGTAACTATCACAGTCTTTAAACCTTGAAGAGATTCCTTAAAATGAGTCATACATTGGAACTTATTTTCTCTTTAGCACTAAACATCGACCATTATACATGTCAAAGAGATAAATGCTGGTGATCATATCTGCTTTTTCTTGACGGTCCAATCTTATGCATACCCTGGTTCTCCCAAATTAAAGTCAGAAGGACTGATCAGTCAACAGCTATTTTTTTTCTGCAATATTTGAGAGAAATAAAATGTTAGGTGCTGCAGTACTAAACTAAAATCACTGCAATGAAGATTTTTAATCACATGTCAGTTTTTATTTTACCCTGCTCAAAAAACCACGAAAATGTTAGTGGATTGTGTGTTGGTGCTGCAGACTGCAATTAGACATATATTAGTGGCATACTGTTTTATTTTAGGAAACTGTACTTGAGAAATTTATTCAGCTGCCTTAACTTATTTACTTTGAACGTTTACAATAGAAGCCTTAAGCATATAAAATACACTCTGAATTTCTAATGTTGATTTTTTACACTGGTTAGAGTGGTGCACCTTAGTTTTTAACTTAGGCACACAACCACAATGTTTAGATATGGCCAAGGTTTTTATAGCTCCTTTACTAACATAAATTTGCATCTTTAAAAATCTTTTTTTTGTCATTTTCTCTGCAGATGAACAGTAGTGTAAAAAGGAGTGTAACATTATGAAAATTTTGTATTAACGGTTATACATATTTCGGTTTTGTAAACCACCTACATCAGGCTTGAAAGAAACTGACTTGGCGGTAGCAACAGGCAGAGCAAGTGGAAGCAACAGGAGAAGGCCGAGTATATAACTCGGATTTTGTTCTTTCTCTCTGTACATTGAACAGGTAGGACAACTATCCATGTCTCAGCATGGCAACAGATAAAATGTTAGGTGTTGCAGCACAACAAAGAAGAAGAAAATTCCAAAAAGCATTACACTGAAGATTTTAAATCATATGTTAGTTTTTACACTTTTACATTTTTGTCTCAGTGTCTCAGTCAATCTCAAGAATATATTTTGTCCATCATAGAAAACTGTTCTGTTAATATGCATATAATTTCAGTGCAGTAAGCATAAGCTGATGTAATATTTATTCAGCTTGGGGTAATGGATTAAATGAAGTAAAGAAATATCAGTTTTTAGTGTAAAATTTCAAAAGTCTTTCTCAGTGACAGTGACCAGGAACAACCATTGCATTTCCACTATGAATTCTTCTTGAAAGGCAGTAGGCAAATTCAGAGAATCTTGGAAGCAATGCCTTTGCATGAGATATTACATGTGGCAGGGCAATTTCCAACCCGAGCCAGAGCGGCCTTTCTAGTGCGGCATTTAATTTTCACGTTATTGCAAACGATTTTTTTTCTCAGAGCAAGTTGGTACTCAGACTGTGTCACATTAATTTCAGCCGAGTTGGCACCTTTCCCATGAAAAATCCCAGAAAATATGAAATGGTCATCACAATCCTTCTCATGCTACATGGCTCATTGCATAGTTTGAAACCACCTACATTATGATTATGTCTGACATTTTTTGTAGAAGGAAGAGAAGTTACAAAATACAAAACCTCTAATGAGTTTTGACTGCTAGAACTACTCAAGCATTTTAATGCTTGATTTTTGTGGCATGAGTGCCATTCTCAGAGTTGGTTTATAAAGGTTATAACCTTCTCCACAGCTGCCAGGGTGCTTTAGCACAGCCTTCTTGCCTCCTTTATTCTCCTTGCTCTGACAAAGACAGGAAACAAGTCTCTGGGAAGTGAAACCCTTGACAGCATCTCATTATCCACTTAATAGCACCAGATTAATTACACTGACAATGACAGATGGCTTAGTTCTGGATCACTGAGATTGGGAGCTAGGGGTACAGATGAGAGACTGCATATATGTAATATACCTTTCCCTAATTCATTTGATGGAAATCTATTTTTCTTATTGTATGACAGATATGTATTAGGGCTGTAAAAGTTTGAAAAATGATTGTAACATGTTACACAGTCTTGCTGTAGAGGTGTTGAAATGTGTCATGCTGCAACTGAGTTTATTATTAAACTTGTCCGCGCTTTACACTTGCTAAAGTACTTTTACAACATGATTTTGAATGCTAACCAACACAGAAGGTATTGACTAATAATAATAAAAGCTATCTTCTGTTGAAGCCTTGTTTTATTCTCATGTTTGTTTGCACTGCTCACAGTTAAAACGATAGAAAGAAACTGAGAAAAGGTGGAGAAAAGGTGCCCTACAACCTTCATCTGTCAGGTTGTGATCTACTGTGTATCTTTCTACTACCGCAGGTTACCCAGATTATACATTCATGCAGGGAAAGGCTTGGATACCTATTGTAAAGTTGCAATGAACATATTTGCAATAATAAACTTTAATTTCAGAATAACTACACAGTGTAAGAATTATTGTTGTCAGAATTATTACTATTGATTAAGTAATATTTATCAAGAATTATAATTTAAAATCATAATTTGAAAAAAATTAATTTCTTAACCAAAAATCATTACTTACGAATCAAAATCAGAGATGTCCTCTGGTGTTGTAATTATGGCTCAAAGCCCTTGATAATTAAAATTATTAAATTATTGATATAATAATTGATAACTAATACTAGATGTCACTGTTTAATCAACCGCTTCAATGAAGGTGGGGGAACATTGACCTTATTTTGACAGACAAATCACTCTTGCTCAAAATAAACACAAACACTTTCTCTTTATCTATGTGAATATTTATTAAATCAACAGCCCTGATACACCTCGCTATTCTGATTCAATAATCTTCACCTCATCAAGCATGCAACAATTCTACACAAAAGGGGTAAAATAACTAACTAAACAAGATAAAACAACATTGAGTGCGTATGAAGTCAAACCAGCAGTTATGGCAAAACAAGAGAAAATATGGTACTGAGCAAAGCTTTGGGAGGGGGCTCCACCAGGCTGCAGTCATAAAACCCCAAAGTTGGAGCTCAGTGAAACACAAAGAATCTTAAAACTTTTAGGCGGCAACCAGTGGAAAAACACGAAGAGTGAAGACAAAGGAATAGTGAGTGTTCCACCATGAGGTTCTAGCAGTCCAACTTTAAGTTCACCTGAGTCTGCGCTCAGGTGTTCAAACACAGTGAGACACGCACAGCTTCAAAGCACGGCGGCTTTCAGAGTCCAACAGCAATCAAAGTTTCAATAAGACATTGCATGCACATACAACTTAGAACACATTGGACTATAAGTGGCGAAATCCTACTCTATCCTGCCCAAGCTACTTCTAATAGAAATAAAAACAAAACGGGCTTACTTGGTGTCGTCTTCTCTGGAGCATGGGGAGAGAGGGGGGGAGTTTGTTACGTGTCCGTAACAAACTCAAAGACGGCCGGCCTTCCTCCTTTGGGAAAAATGGGAAAAAAATGACAGACCGTCAGCAGTCGACTGGAACAAAAACAAAGAGGAAAATTTCGTCTCCTTGGAAAATCCCCGTGGGTCTTCCTTGAGTTACGTGTTAAATCCACGCCTTCGATCGGTAAAGTAAAGTCTACTGGGCTTCTTATCCCAGAAACTTTTTGAGTTTTGGCCAGTGGGGAGAATTAATGAAAACCCATGTGTGAGTTTCTTCTCCAGAAGGATACGTCCCTCCGTGCATGGTAACCAGTCCCGGTTTTCCCACTGAGGACTTAACATCTCTGTAGCTCTAAATCTTACCTACTAAATGAAAACTACTGATAAGTAAGGCTAACCGAAAAAAAGGCTACAGTTTGCTAGGGAGCGCAAAGTTTGGATTCTGGAGGACTGGAAGTAGGTCCTGTGGTCTGATGAGACCACCTTTACACCTTTATTCCAGTGTGATGGGTGCATCAGGGGAGGGGAACAAAAGAGACAGGTGAAGTGATGCACCCATCATGCCTCTTGCCTACTGTACAAGCCCGTGAAAAATGAGAGCTTTAGTTTATCACCGAAAAGAATCTGTAAAGCAGAAGCCTAATTTCATGTCTCTGGCACCCAGCGGTTTGCCCATCACAATACGTTTATAAATCGTTTGTATCTTGTCTGTCACCTAGTGCTTAAAAAGCTACCAACTCAAACGACTCACCTTCATATTCACGACTTAATAGCATCCACTTACTTCTCCAGAAAAAGTCCCATGCTGGCAGAACTGGATGAGGCCTTTGCTAACTGTTCATTATCTATTGCCTTCATGGCTATGGTCTCACTGCTGTAATAACAGATATACACTTCGGATTATTGTAAGTCCTATTATGTTTAACCAGTAACAATTATTGTTCTGTCACTGACATAGTTAAGGAAGTAAATGTTGGAAGTTAAACTTGTGCCTAATTTGCAGGGCTACGATATTAAAATCTTTGATAGTAAGGCTCAGAGATGTGGTGTTTTACACAGCTGCTTTTGGTTTAAATCCCAGATGGGGCTTCTCTTTAAGTTTGCGTACTCTTTCAGTAACTGAATTAGTCTCAAGTTTGTCTTTCAGCTCAAAAGCAAAGATGTTTGTTTTTTGGACACAATACTGAGTGTGTGTTTGTAGTAACCACTCTTCCCTTCGAGTCAACACTCATCCCTGTTTTTCCTCTGCACACTTCAGTCTGCTCTTTCTGTCCAGTTTGATTTTTAACTGCTTTAAGATAAAATGCTGACTTTAGCAGATGAAAGAGTTTATTGACTTGCACTGGTTTGAGCAGTCGAAGTATAACCCTGTCCATTTAAATAGTCTATTTTTGAGATCATCAGGCGTATTTTCTTCACCCCTAGCATTTAGGATCTTCACATGCGGGTGAATTGACACTGACACTCCAGTCTGGACTATATGGACTACTGTCTTGAGGAGTATTTAATGCCAGATCAACAGTTAAAGCATGTAACTTCTTGGTTGAGTAAATAATAATTAGAAGCCTAAATCTGACAGGGGTATGATTAATTTTGAGCTTACAGTGGGTAAAATAAATTGTACACACATCAATGTTTTCTCAGTAAATATATTTTTAATACTTCTATTAACTTAACATGAAATCCCCACCGGTTGTTCTCAACAACCCAAGTAATCCACACACACAAACAAATCAAAGCAACTTAGTCTATAAATGAAGCAGAATGTTACAGGGAATAAGTACACATGAATAACACATGAAGAAGATGATGTGTAAAAAGCCATATAAATCCCAGAAACTAGCTGAAATATGTCAGTATTTAAGAAGCATCCATGCTGCTATGTGCATATTAATATGAACTGGTTTAATATGTATATGGTACATAATCTAGAATTGAAGGAGGATGAATGGAGAAATGTACCGGGGCATTCTAAATAAGAATCAAAAGATAAAATTGTGGATTTCCAAACAAGACAATAGTCCCAAACCCACAGACAAGGACACTTCTAACTGGTTTCATTGAAGGAAAGTAAATCAGCTAGATTGGCCCATTCAATTACCTGACTTGTACCCAATTAGAACAAAAACCCAAGGATCAGAGTAAATAGAAAGGACCAGAGCTGGGTAGAGAATTAAAACGTTTAATTCAAGTAAGAGTAGCATTACTTCAATATATTTTTAAACAAACAGAAAGTAGTAGTAGATTGAAAGTTGTCATCCACAGTGAAAAGTATTTAAGTGATAAAATATATTGTTTACTGTGTATTCATTTAACCTCCAAATGGCAAAGAAGGCTCAGCATGTTTGTTTGTGTCTGGTGCATGTTTGGGTTATAACATGCTTGTTCTTAAAGGAGTCGTCTTCATTTAATTTTATTTCAAAAATTTTTAAATGTACCAGCAGATAGCAACAGTAATATTTACTAATATACAATATTCATACAATCAAAGGAGGGGACAGGAGTATAAACTTTTATTAACCCACCCCATCTCCATCTCCTGCATCATTCTTCCCATCACTTCTTATTCATCAAGAAAAAACATATTTAATATCATACAAAACTTGTAATCCAACACAGCAACAAAGAAGTGACAAAAATAAAGTGCATTGCGTAAATCTCCATGACAATAATCTTAACACAGTTATACAATGTACAGTAATATAAATGCTAATAATCATAGTAAAAATACAATAACTGTTTGTGTCTGATGTTTATATATTCATCTTTTTATCATCTATTTAATCGTCTGTGTTTGAAACTGACATGTACCTTTTAACTCATAAATTTCTATTCTTCTGTTTAAGTTTTGAATATTTTCTGGCAGTTGATTATTTCTAGCTTTATACAATAGTGGACCTGTTTGTAGTTTAACTGTCAGTAAGTTTTAATCATTTTGATTGTATAAAAAGTGGTTTAGTATCTTCAAGGTACCGAGCCTTTTTAACACCTCTTAATGTTGTGTTTGAAGTATGATTAATGACTGTAGTGTTGTTTTGTAGTTGTTTCAAGGATTCAAGGATTTTTTTTATTGTCATACCAGCTCACATTTACATGTTAAGGCACGAATATTGGACTCAGGTCCCGGTTAAGAAGCTTAATACTTAAGTAAAAAGAAAGCTAAGTATAACACAGAAAGCTAAATCTGACAATAAATAGCAATCAGTAAAAATATATGCAGGGAAGAGCAAAAAAAGAAATATACAATAGTGAAGCTGAAATTTACTTTGAAAAGTACTAAATACACATGTAAAGCACGAGGTAGTCCTTAATATTGCACCTATAAGTGAGTAAAATATTGCACCTTTGGTGGGTGAAGTGTTTAGTGCAGGTCAGTGTGTAGTGAGAGAGTCTAGAGTGTGGCCCGAGTTCAGCAGTCTGACAGCTTCAGGGAAGAATCTGTTTCTGAGTCTGCTGGTCTTGCTCTGAATGCTCGTCAGCTGCCAGCCGGAGGGGAGGGACGGAAACAGTCTGTGTGCGGGATGGGTGGAGTCCTTCATGATGCGGAGGGCCCACCCCCTGCATCATGATGTGTAAAGGTCTGAGGTGGTGGCAATACTGCTCCCCACAGTCCTCTGTCCAGCCTTTACCACCCTCTTTTGAGTCTTCCTCTCAGCAGCAGGGCAGCTGTGCTGCCATACAGTGATGCAGGCGCGGAGGACGCTCTCCAGTAGTTGAAGCTCCTCAGGACTGAGCTCCCAAGTCCAGCATTCCTCCGTTTCCTGAGGAAGTAGAGACACTGGTGTTCTCAGCCATTCTGGTACTCAGCCATTGGTTACAACATTAAAGGCCAGTTAGAACTTTTCTGGAACTTTCAAAATAAATCGGATTAACCTACTTCCAGCACAAACAGGAACAAGAAGGGTAACAGCTGACTTCCCGTGGCATCACTGTTTGAATAAAAACCCCAGGTTCCAACAAACAGACCTCTTCCACACTGGTCCCCAGCGGAGCTGGAAGGGGGGACAGCGTCTCCTTGCTGGCAAGCAGAGAATAGTCTTCAAAATGGATCCAAGAGTGTCACATGATCACGCGATCATATGCACTAAGTTAAGTAGGAATGAATTGCTGTTTGTGTATTCTGTATTCATTCATGAACGGGGTAATTAAGGTGGCTTGACTTTTCTTTCTGAGGTTTACAGAAGCAAACTGTGTTCCAGAAAGTTTCCAGCAGATAACCTGTCTCTACAACGACGAGTGGAGCGGTTCTCCCGTTATGAAGGAAGGACAAAGGTCCCCACCCCTCAACTACGGAGGTTAGCTGCAGGTTAACCCTTTGTTTACCCACAAGTGGATGTTTTTCCTCAACGCCCAGGACCACTTCTCCTCAGCACGGTTCACGTAAGAGGTAGTGTTAGGGCAGAGAAGATTAGTTTAGAGTTAAATAATCTAAATATTGTTTGTTTAATGATGTTTGTTTTTGTGTTGAGAAACTCAGCTACAGTAAGTGCTAACAGACTAGCACTCAGTTAAGGATGTGTTCTGTGTTGTGTCCTTTTAAAGTTAAGACAAACTTTATTTAAAGGGTAGTTTTTAAACACAGAAGATCGGCCATAACGCGCCATCCTTGCGTATGCATTTCAACCCTTTTATTAGTGGTGTTTTAAAGGTATGTGTTTGATTCTGGTAACAAACTATAAGTTTCTTTTGTTAGCTCCAACCGCTAACGGCTAAGAACACATGCTCGCCCACTTTATGAGTCAGCCAAAGATCATTTACCTAGAAAGGTTGTTAGTTTCCAATCTAAGAAGTAATATTTCCTTTAATATTATTTTACTAAACGTGATAACTTATTAAACACCATTAAGACCCATTTATCCAAAAGGTTTGGTTATTATTCAAAATAATATTTCCTTAAATATTATTTTAATATTTCCTGAATATTTCTTTAAATATTATTCAGCAAATCATTCTTAAAATGTTGTTTGATCAAAATAATGTTTTATCTGATCTTGCATTGTGGATGGTTGTTTAAAGGTATACCAATTATTACCTAAGTTGCTTCCAAGACTGACTCATTTTCAGATTTTTTAAGATAATCCTTGATTCTCAAACATAAATAATGTTACATCACTCTTTTGGTCATGGTTTTCAAGCATCTTTGTTTCACTTGTTTATATCGTACATAGCCCTTAGTCTTCCTTATTCTTTCATTTTGCTTGGTAGTTTAGTTGGGTTGTTTTAGCATAGTAAAGACTTTGTTGATAGAAATACATTTGACTTTGAGTTGACTTATGTTTGTTAATAAATTCTTGTATTTTAAGAAATACAAGAATTAATTCTGTGTGTGTACAGAGTTTTGCGGTTCAATAATCCCAGAGCTTGGCTCATCACTTTCAATTTTGTCCTAATGCCACCGCCTTATTTGGCTGGTATTCACAGGACAACCCTTAACAGACCGAAATATTATTTAATAAAATATTCATGAAACATTGAATAATATATTCAGATTCATAATGAGAACACTGGTGAACCTTCTTGACCAGATGAGAAGTGTTGGCACTCCAGGTGAGGTCATTGGATATGTGCACAGTCAGGTACCCGAAGCTGGGGACCACTTCCACAACTGCTCCTCCGATGCATGGGAACGGGAGGGCGCTTGTCCCTTCTGAGGTCCACCACCATCTCCTTAGGCATCTTCTTTCACTAAACCTTTGCCCACTTAAGTATGGTAAAAGTAGGGAAGAGTACAGAATGCAGAGTTCTTTTTCATCTAACATGTTTGGCTTTGGGTCTGCACGGTGGCGCAGTTGGTAGCTCTGTTGCCTTGCAGCAAGAAGGTCCTGGGTTCAGCTTCCAGCCGGGGCTCTTCCAGCATGGAGTTTGTATTTTCTCCCCGTTCATGGGTTCTGTCTGGGTACTCTGGCTTCCTCCCACAGTCCAAACATGTGACTGTCCAGGGTGTACCCTGCCTCTCGCCCATACACCGCTTTGTATAGGGAGATTACTTGGGATTTTGAAGACGTGGTGTGAATTTTAAGTATATGGAAATATTAGAAATATATTTACTCAAATAAATGCTGAAGTGTTCAAAACTGCTGTAAGCCCAAAATTATTCATACCCCTGGCGGATTTAGGCTTATAATTGTTATTAAAAAAGTGAAAAATGACTATCAATTTAGAAAAGAATAACATACGTTGCATTTTATTAAAACATCCATCACTCCATCCATCCATTGTCTTCTGCTTATCTGGGGTCGGGTCGCGAGGGCAGCAGCCTAAGCAGAGAGGCCCAGACCTCCCTCTCCCCAGCCACTTGGGCCAGCTCGTTCGGGGGAATCCCAAAGCTTTCCCAGGGCAGCCGAGAAACATAGTCCCTCCAGCATGTCTTGTGTCTTCCTCTGGGCCTCCTCCCAGTGGGACGTGCCTTGAGCACCTCACCAGGGAGGCATCCTAACCAAATGCCCAAGACACCTCAACTGGCTCCTCTCGACGTGGAGAAGCAGCGGCTCCACTTTGAGTTCCTCCCGGATGACCGAGCGTCTCATCTTATCTCTAGGAGAGAGCCCAGACACCCTGCAGAGGAAACTGATTAAAACATTGCATGTCAAATTTGTTGTTTGTTAATCAGTTAATCAGGGCCTGAAAGTACGGTGTAAATACTGAGGTTATTTAGAAAGTTCTACAGATATATCTAGTAGATCCATATTAATCAAATACTTGCACTCCAACTTCTGCAAACTGCCAACCAACATGGTGGTGTAAAGATTTGTGTTGATTTATTATAGTGAAAAGAAAATCTATCTATAGGATCATTTTTAGGGCCAAAGGTTTTTGAAAGCTTTGCCTTCACTTCTGCTGCTGAAAAGGAACATTTTGAAGAGTAACTGTTACAGCTCAGCTCTTTTAGCCATAACAAAAGCATTGGGAGACACAGATGCAGCCAATTAAGCTCTTTATTGGGCCAAAACAAAACAATAATTGATAATCAGTGTGTATGTAATCAGTATATATGTTTAACTAATGTAGATGCACTCTCAAATGTTATGCAGTGTTGAAGTTGCAAAAATCTATTAATAAGGTAGGCGAGATTTGGCCCACAGCAGCTGGCGTGGCTGCGGCGTGGACCAATGGCAGAAGCAGGGCGGAGCAGAAACTCTCCACTCTCACACGAGGAATCGAAGCTCATTTATAGACAGGAGGGTCTCCCTGTGTCCCCCTGTTACCTTTGATAAATTTAAGCCAGTATCCTTATCCTGGCTGCAGAAATTGTTGGTCAGATGAAACCCTCAGGATCTCCCACTGACTCAGTTCCTCCTCGTCTCTTCAAAGAGGTCTTCCCTTCACTGGGACAATTTGTCCATGCAATTTTAAACAGCAGCTTGTTTCCTGGTGTCTTCCCTGAAACATTTAAAAAGGCTGTGGTGCAGCCATTGATCAAAAAGCCTGATTTGGATCCGACTGCTTGTGAATATTAGACCCATTGCTGAACTGCCTTTTATCTCAAAGGTTCTTGAGAAAATTGTGTACAACCAATTGATGCACTTCTTTTTCAGGTTTTCAGTCAGGTTTTAAAACTTTAAATAGCACTGAGTCTGCATGTTTAAAAAAGTGTCACTGAGCATTCCTTAAACTTTAATAGCAAAAACTAAGTAGCTCCTCTCTAAAAACATTAAAAATTGATGACCAGGTGTGATCACCTCAATAAAAGGGGAAGTTTAAACTGGCCTGGAGAGAATTTGTGTGCAAAGGAAAGACAGCAATTACCTTAGAGAATTACCTTAGAGAACCAGGTGCTCCTGCCTATTAATTTGGGGAGGGTAATATAGCAATTTCAACATTTCCAAATATTATCAAGTCCTTCACTTTATTATGAGAAATATTATTTACCAGTTGGAAAATTTGAAACTGGTTTGACAAGAGTGATGCTGTTGCAAATTAACCCCGAACCGTGAAATGAAAACAGAAAACTTGAAAAAAAAAGCTTAATTTTAGACTCTACAGGCCTCAGCCTATTAAATGTAAAATTTAAACACAGAAAATCATAATAGAGTAAATTCGGAGGAGTATCCTGAAGAAAACCTATACGCCAGCAAGACTTGTTCAGTATTGTTCAAATTTTTTGCTAAAGGGGCCAAAATTGCCATGTATTCGGCATCCATAAAACCTTTTTTTCTTTTTCAATTAAAAATGTTAAATTATTTTTACCTTCTCAACATAAACTAAAGACATGCAATATGTCATGAAAAAAGTAGTACAAAATGAATCTATAAATAATTGTAGATCTATAACCTAATAAAGGGTCTCACACACTAATAAAAGAAAGGTGTACACAAAATGTTTTCTTTTGTGTCATCCTTTTTTATTTCCTTATCTATAAAAATGTTTTTGTCTTTTCTCAGGCACAACAGTGGAATGTGAGTCGCTCATCTGTATTTGAGAATTGTTGCGGTATTCAGCCAAGTCCGCTTTTAATAAAAGTAGCTGGATGTTTCTGCTTTGAATTAAAATAAAAAAAATAAAATAATAAAACAATAAAAACAAAAACATGCTGTGCCCATCAGTTTCCATTTCAAGCAGGATTGTATTAGTATCAACTGCCTGTGCTGGCGGACCAAATTCAGTGGGGGTGGGGTGGGTAGTTCATGTTTCACAGGGGAAATTCATTAATGCCGCACCGCCTCCTACCTCCTTTTCCTGTGTAAGTAATTGTAGACTTCTCTTAAAATTCTTATCAAATGCAAATTTGAAATTGTATTTTCATAAACTGCAGTGACTTGCAGATTGCTGCTCCCTGATTATTTTCAAACCCCATGGCCACTTAATCTGTATTTTTCCCAATTGAAGATGCTATACCGCAGTTAGTGTGTCATATGCTTGTAATATAGAAACTCCCTTGAAAAACCCAGAGATATCTCATTAAGAGAGCTGTGCATTACCAAATGCATGTAAATATGCCTTGATGAGGTCAGACCGAAAGGACTGAAGAAAATGGTTGTATTCTCTGTAAGAGAAACATTCTATAAATTATTGTTCTATACTCTTGAACAGATTTCTTTTCCTGATTTTCCTTTAGCTTCACAAACTAGGTATTATGTAGCAACAGTGCACTCAGACAGAGTGTACTCATTAATTGATCTTATCACAAGTTAGTAGAAATGCTGATTAAAATTAATTAACATCTGTTCATAAATATTCTGGTCCAAATGCCCCTCAATATTTTTTTTCTTAAAAAGCTGTGCTTTCACATTTGGAAATTGTGATCAAATTGTGATCCTGATTTTGCTGCAAAAAAATCATGACACAATATTTCCCCTACCTCCGAATAACTAAAGCAATGTTGTAAAGCAGAGTGGGCCCGAATTTCCCTAGAATGATATGAAACTGCTATGCAAAAACATAGCTAAAGATGAGGATGGTTTTACAAACGACTGAATGATGATGCTCCTTGTTTTTCCTTTGACTGTAACTAGTGCATTTAAAATGGATATACAGAGACACATTTGAAGACTGTATATTACTAGAGACCAAAAAATGCAGTACAGATGTACAAAGAAAGCTTTTCATGTATGTGTGTGTATTTGTGGTACATTATGAGATCTCTCAGAGGCTATTTTGCATTCTAATGACTACCAAAGAATAGAAAAACACCTTTTATAAAATGGAACATTCTTCCATATACCAGTACTGTAAAAACATCTGCACTGATGCGCTCTTGGACTGAGTTTGGTAGGCTAATCCCTCCTGCAGAGGTTGACCGCTGTTCCATCTTTTCTCTATTTGTAGATAAGGCTTTGACTGTGGTTAACTGGCAAGCCTAAGCCCTAAAACTGGTTCTGTAACTCTTCTGAGGCTGATAGATGTTCTTGTATTTTTTTCTTGTTCTGTTCTTTCTTTAAATCAAGACTGAGGTGTTTTATTTTATCCTTTAACCTACATCATGTGGTCAGACAGGTACTATATAAGTAATTTATTGATCTTAAAGTCCTGGCAGTAACCAGGCCTAAGCATGTCTAGTGTAATTGAACCACATCATGTGATATAATCACAGTTAATTCATAATTTTACAACGGGGGCATTTACTTACTTACTTACATACTGCCAGGTTGGTTTGGATAGTTTTTTAAATAAATGAAGTCATTATTTGAAAATTGCCTTTCTGCATTTATTAATGTTATGCTTGTCGTATTTTAACAGTTGTTTGACGATCTGAAATATTTACAGCACAGAAGCAAAAACGAAAGAAATCTGTACGGGGGCTAATACGTTTAACTTTTTAAATGGGTCCAGTTAAGAGAGGCAGAATGGATAATCTCACTATTACAGGTATATATTTGCTCATCTTGGTGCAGTGCATCTGTATCTAAACAGTTCTCCATTTGGCTACAAGTTCAGCTTTTGTATGTCAAAAATCTGAGCAAAATGTACAAGATTGCCAAGGACAACCCATTCTTTCACAAAGGATGGAATAGTTATGTGTAGAGAGAAAAATGTGAATGGCTCCACATATAGAAGAAGGTCACTCTGTAGGATCACTAATGATTATAATTATGATTTTTTTTTCAAAAGTGAATTGCAGTCAAAGAAATCACAGTTTGCAATCTATCATTCCCAACATCCTCATTATTTTAAAGGTTTAGTGAGGCATGCAATCATTGCTAATGAAGGGTTTGATGTTTACAAGTATATGCAGTCTATGATACGATGCTCCAGTTCAGATGTTCGAGTAAGTTCATACATTTTTTACATTTTTTTTGTCCCTTCACAATTTGTACTTTCTCAGTTTTGTTCATTTTGCACTCAACTTTTTCCCAGTTTGAAAAGGAAGCGTCTTTCATTAGATGTTTTGTACCGACCATACAAGTACATGAGTTCTGAAACTGCTTTGGGACATTTTGTGCCCACTTCTACAAATATGTTTTTAAGTAATTTTAAGTAATCATAGTCTTCTGTTAGGGAATAAGATTACCGAACACCCATAAATATTATGAGTCAACTAGTCTGAGCATTTTACGATTCTGTATCTCCAAAATTCTTTAAAAATACTTAACTACTAAGAGAAAAAACTGACATGCAATGCCTAAATGCATGGGTATAAAATTGCAATGTGTGGGTACAAAATGGGGGTATGAATAGGTGAAATGATTTGCTATATGTTCTGGGGGCAATTGCTGTGATGAAGTAAGCATCTGCCCCCAAATTCACAAAGACTCTCAGACAGCTCCTAACTTAGGGTACAAATCACTGGCAAGGAGTCTCTGAAAGGACAGTCTCTGCTGTCCTTTCAGACAGGACGATTTTACGCTTCGACAAGCAAAGTGCATTTGAAGAGCAGCGCACTGCTTTGCAAGCTCTTGTGCACACCGCAGTCAAAGTTCAAGATACTTTCAAGAACGTTGACCGTGGCGTGCAGTAACGAATACACGCTCAGCCAAATGATATGGTGCGTTTCTGAATTCCCTTAACTTTTTTACACAAGTTCAAGACTGCACAGGGACATTGGGAGAAAGCAGCAGCATGAAAACAAAGGTTCTGCCAAGTAGGCATGTCAGGTGTGTTTTAAGTCATGCAGCTTATTGTAGGAAGGAATGGAACCTGTCGCTGTGAAAACTGAGCTCTTTCGCAAGCCTGAACTCCCCAAGCTGCTCTCTGGACCTGAGGGTTTTGTGCACCCACAACCTCATCTTCCTTGCTGCTCTTTTTCTCCTTAGCAGGGCTAGTGCTAGCATTTGCTTTTTAGCATTGGACAGATACATGTTTGCTGCTGACAACAAAACAATGGAATTGTCCCGCCATTCCAGCCAGTGCAGCGCCTCGCAGGCAAACAGCCCGCACAGCGCAAATGCGCTGAGCACAGCACAAGCGCAGCGCACATTAGCATCCTGTCTGAAAGGCCGTTAAGAGTGATTCAGGTAGTTGCTGAGAAAGACTCTGAGCGAGGAGGGGACAGAAACATTTATCTTAGCGAGGTGGTGTGATTGACCCCGTTGCTAGGTGTGATGCTAGATTATTGTACTTTATGTTGTCTAGTGTTTGTATTTATGTATATACTTTTTTCAATTTGTTCCTAACCTTTATTGTTGAAAGCATTTTACAATCTGTAAATAATATTTAAATTATGTGTGTACTATGTTGTAGTATTTTTTCACTTTTTATTCATAGTTAGTCATTATTGTTTTTATTATTTGTTTATCGTTCCTAATATAACATTCCTAGAGCTGCTCCCTTCACCCTGTCCTGCTGCTGAAACTATTTACCTTCCCCATAGGGGGATGATAAAATTAATCTTATCTGCTCAATCGAGCCAGGATCATCTTATTAATTCACTGTTGTTCAACGTATGGAGAATAGCTCTATTTTCTATTTTGTCTTTCCGCCATTTTCTCTTAGGCTCACTAATACTCCTCCTCACTTCTTTTAACAGTTTTTCTCTCTTTAAAGCCTAAGGTGCTTTGTTAATAACTTGTATTTTACAGAGGAAAAAGTAAAAAAAAAAAATCTTAGAATATGAAGGAATTCTAAGATTTGTCTTAAAATGACATCACTAGGAGCTACTTTTAGTTATTCTGAATATAGGCCCAGAACTTCATGTAAGTTTTCTCCTGTAATGTATCGCCTTCTTACTAAAGCTAAAAATACTTTTTAAAACTTGTCGCTCTGTCATCTTTAACCTTGAGAAACAGATCCAGGCTTATCAGTTTCCGTAATCTGCATTTAACCTTGTTTTTATTGCCTATTGCCTGGAATATGCATAATTATTTCTTCACCAAAGAAGGAAACTTAAAAAATAAAAACAAGACATAATGAATTTTCTTCATCAGTGCATCTAAAATAAAAGCCGTCAAATACTAAAGATTTTCTTCATCCTCGATTTATTATTGGCACTATATCAGTGGACTGGAACAGTATAAAGGCCAGAACCATGGTATTCAGTTAATAGAAGAATGGCTTATTTTTAATGTGGAAAAGCCTATCAAGAAGTTGTCAAGTTGTACATTTTAATCTGATGCTTAAGCATTACTTTTGTTTGTCCTGTCCTGTTTGTCTGGATTTTGTCCTGTTTCCTCATCTTTCCTTTAGTCATCTTTGTCCATGTGTATTTATAGCTGTGTCGTTACTTTGTCAGCTCCCAGTCTTACCTTGATTTGCTCTCTGCTCATCTTTCCTGGCCTACTTCTTTTGTTTTATTTTGAATTGTGCTTTTGGCTCATCTTTTGATACATTTTGAGGCCCTTTAGTAAGTTTAGAACAGTAATCTCAATGTATCCACAGTCATTTTCTAATTTCTTTGACTGGTAATTTGTGTTTTACAAATGTTTTTTTTCAACAAATGAACAACACCAGGAACCACTGAAGTATTGAACGTGTCTCCTTTACGATCCTTTAACTTGGAATCTCAAGACTGCATTCTCTTAATCTCTGTCGCACAATCTGTGAATGTGAGTTCAGTCCAGGTGCAGTCTGCAGTTCAGTCTTGTTCCATTGGCAGCAACTTGGATGGGATCCAGTATTACCGATATTAATGGGCACACTTTAGGCAGAGAGGGAGGATGAATGACACTATAAAAAAGAGGAGAGTGGAGTAGAGAGGCAAATGTGTGTGTGTGTAAGACACAGAAGGTTGTGATGTCTGCCTTCGAGCAATATATTTGGTCACTGAACATAAATGCAGTTAATATCTGGATGCTATTTATATAAAGAAAAAAAACATGTCCAATAGTGTTATTTTATATATGATTTTAGAAATACTTTTTATCATTTTTATTTAGGAACTGCATTGGTAGCTTCACTCATGGACTGTAATTCTCAAACAATGTTTACATACTAAAATGTTAACTGAGGTCCATTTTACATTTTATCACTCATAAATCTACAAAGCTGAAAGCATAAGCTTTTTTAAGTTACCATTATGCTATGAAGTCACCTAATGAGACCATATATAATAATGTAGACCATATAGTACTGATGAATTGTGGTCTGTTATTATTTTTATTATTTACATGTCATTAACTTTAGTAACTTCAATGTAGCATATCAAACTGGCACTCTGGATTGGCAAAAGCCTAATCTTAAATGTGTTGGACTGGGACATGTCCAGTGTATACATACTTTAGTATGCTCATTGACACAAACCAACAGGAGCATGAAAATTAAGATGATGAAGTAGTGCAAATATTTTTTTCATTCCTGATCCTTTGTTATAGGACTGAAAGTACAGTTTAAAACCCTAATCAAATACAAAGAATGTAGAAAGTCTTTTCTAATTAATTTTAAACAAAAATTACATTACATTACATTTTGTCTTGCTTGATATTGATTAAAAACACATAGGTTATCATCTCTGTAAAACTAAACTGTGCTCCACTGCAGAAACAGCCATTAGTCAAACCCATTATTCTGCTTTTGTGGGCAGAACAAGATCAACAATGGGGTTGCCTGATCTGTGTGTATTTATTTAGCCATACAGCTATGTTTAGTGACTGGCTAAAATATGTAAAAAAGTTTTGCAATACTGTTTTATAATAGCACATAGCCTCAGTGAACCTATTTCAATAACAGCGTTCATCTACTTAGGCTTATACAAATGCAAGATCATGAAACATTGGACATTTCAGGCAAAAATAATTATTTCTTCCCCAGAGTGGAACAATTTATCACAAATAACATAAAGGAGAGACTCAAAGACGTTAAGGTTTCAAATGAATTTCATTTGTGGGGCAGTCAGCATAACACCACCCACATTCGAGGTAAAAAAAATTTCCGAGCTGCGGCAGACTGTTTTTTAAATTTCAAACAGGATTGGAGGGAAGGCGGACTGTTATCTCATGCAGTGCAATTACTGTGGTGGATTTTCTCAGGGAAGATTTGCTTTTATCATATTTATTCAAATGTTTACGTTTGCTTCTTTGGTTATACTTCCTCTCTTTTCCCAAGTTTGCTTCGACTTACGTCTGTGTGGGTGGATCACTGAGGTCTTCAAATAGTTTGAAAAGAAAAATGCTGCCTTAAACGTCACAGTTTTTGACACAAAAATTCCTTTAATTATAGAATTACATAAACAAATGTTTAGAAAGTGCAACACTGTAGTAAATGAGCGACGGTATACAAGTCAGAATATTGTATGAGAAGAAAAATGACTGCTGTTGAGAAAGAAAAACTGTTAGAATGTTGGCTTAATTTGCTTTCAGTTGCGTGTGGTGCTTCTATGTGAGATACTAGTTAAATAAGAAGGATAACACCTCCAGTCACTTGGTTTGATTTCCTGCCAACACTTCTTTCAGATCCCCTTTTCGGTTTCTCATCTCACTTGATGTTTTTTTTTTCTCACTCTCGCTCCCTCTTATCCACAAGTTGACCAATCACAACAATGTTAGCTCTGTCTGTCTATCCCTGCTTTGATAATTAGAAGTCTGACCATGTTCTTCATTCACAAATTCCTCGCTCAACCATTGTTGCTCAGGGCCAACTTTCAGTTTAGATGAAGCCTGATTAAATTCAAGGCGCTGATTAGCCGCAACGGCTGTAACAGAGGAAAGGAAAGCGGAGCAGAGGAGACAAGGGAGAGGGGTGATGCAGGGAGAACTGGCCTGAAGTGCGGATGCCATTCTCTTTAATCACTATAGAAAGGCTCAGAAAAAGCCAACACAGCTGATTCGTCAGCAAAAAATGGATTTGTTTTAAGGTTTTTTTTTTATGATTTGCTGCAATTTACATAGGGGACAATAATCCCTGTTTGTTGATGTTATGATTGGTATCCTCAGACTGTAGGGTATGTGTCCTATGCATTGTGTTGTTCAGTTGTGCTGAAGTTCTCAGAATGCTGGCTGATGCCTAATACTGATGTTGCCAGCTTAAGTTGTCTTGACAAAGAAAATATGCATAAACATGCCTTAAAATGCTGGTTCAGTTTTATAGCTACAGCCATCCTCCTGAAAGCACTGCTGAAAATAAAAACAAAACAATAAAAAACAGAATCTTTCAACTTTTTTAACTTTTGACACAAGATGCATCTAAAACTGTGAACTATCCTATTTCTATTAGTTGCATAATATGAATCTAGGTTATTGACAAGGTGGTTATACACATAATACACATAATTTAACAGTATATATTTTTAACTGTATATATAAAAATCTAGATTCAGATTTTACACATATTGATTTGTTGTAATTCAAGAGCTTATTGAGCATTTAAACTTGGAGTAAAAAAATTGACATATATAAAATTATATATATTATATATATAATAATAATATATATATAAATTATATTAAGTATTATATGCAAGGTATAACT
>JAHHUM010001663.1:0-10459 GCA_036173005.1 Crenichthys baileyi | reverse complement strand
TATTTTCTGCAATGTTCATTCAAAGTAAAAAACAGCTTGTTTTTGCATATATTCAAGAAAACAAGGCTCTGATTTATAATTGTGTAAGATTGATAAATTCTTAATTTATTCTAACTATAAGGGAGCCTTAGACACTCTTTATCATTTATTATTTATATTATGACCAGCAGCAACACCCAGCACTTCTTATTCTCTGACGTCATTTGAAATACCTCCTTGAAATTAAAAATAGCAAGCTGGGTCTTTTTCCCGCAGTAACAATGTCCATACTGAAAAGTGTCTTGGTTAGTTTGACCTGATAGCTTTTAGGTATGTGGCGTTCACTGTTAGAAAGATCAGATTTTTTTTCATGGCCTGTAAAGTGTAAAATTTGAATCTGCTCACCAGCACACGTCTTGGTGCATCTCTGCACTTTAGTCTGTTCTAAAGTCTGTTTGAAGCAATTGTCTAAAGTGTCAAAAATAATTTTATGTGTTATTCACTATGCAACCCTTAATTCAATAAACTAGGTGTAGTTTAAAGAAGGCTGAGCTCTCTGTATGCAGCCAGTAAAATCTTTTAAATGAAAACTTATTTTTCCAGCCTGCACAGAATTATGAAAATCCTTTCATTCCTTTGTATTCACCCTCCACAGGACACTGAGAACCAGGGGGTGAAATCCGCTGGCGTCTACAGTCTAACATTGTGTCATTTATTTGGCTTCCTACAGTCGGTTGAAACAAGGTGAAATTGTGATTGACAGGAAGGTGACAAAATGCCCGAGGCTCTGTTGCAATTTTATGAAGGAAACCCAGTCAATGTGTGTGTTGTTTTTTTTTTCTTTTACAAGAAGTCTTTATTGGCTAGAACTTGATTTCGTTTAATTTGGGTAGATTATGGTTCTACCCAAAATCATGGTGTTTGTGATTGTTTTTAAGAGGCACGCTTTACAAACACATCTGGATTTATTGAACTGTTAATGGTTGTTTAGTTCAGGCTGGTTGCAGTGGATGAATGTAATCATTGTCTCTTTCCCATGCAGTCCTCAGATAGTTATTATGCTCCTGCCCTTGCCTTGCCTCTCCTGCAGGCTGTGTTTCTGCTTTACATTGTTGTGTTGTTTGTGTACTTTATTTTATTGCATATTATGAGATTCATAGCATTTCCACCAGCCTTGTTGCTAAAATCCGGTCTCTGTTACACTCATCATACTATGTTTAGTTTGGCTGACTATAGCCAATTTGTATTTGTGTCCCTGTTGTGTTGGATCTGCTAAAATGTTTTTGATAATAAGTGGGGCAAAAAAAGCAAATGCAGGAGCCATCTGTAAGGGTGCTTATATACTGTATGTTGCTTTGTTATAACGTATTAATCTATTTTTATGTGCTCAGGTTGTTTTTTTTTTATTGCAGTTGTTTTGTACAGTGTGGAGGAAAATAGTTGATTTTGCAAATAAAGTGTATTGTAATGTTGATGTTCAGATCATTTTATACTTCACATATTTGCAGAAGATGTAACCATTGGTAATCTTTGTTTTTTGTGAGGACAATAAAGTGAATGAAATATCGTCAGAACAAAACAGGTATTTCCTTATGCTAAATCAACATTTGGTCTCATTTCAACTATTATGCTAATTTCTTAAGAAATAATCATTAATCAGTATTGAAGAGCCAGAAACGATGACGCATCTGTAATAACATTATTTGCCTTACATCATTAACTGTAATATTTAGCTTTTATTTAAATATCTGTTTGTTAATGGTTCTTTCTGTATCCATGACAGGCTTAAGGGTTTCTGATCAGATTGGCTCCAAGGCACACCAGCTGCACAGTCAGGTGACAACCAGGTCCAGTGAGGAGGGAGACCAGTACTGAGTCTTAGAGACCCTCTTATCAACCTACACTGTGTCATCCCTCTCACTCCATCCTCAGCACCATGTCAATCCCCAGCAGCAGCCCAGAAAGGGAGAGCTCTGCTGGAGTTCAGCTTGAGTGTCCCTCTTCTCCTCCAGGCATGGACGCAGACCCTCCATCAATAGGCAGCCCAGTGCTTAGTCCAGACTCTTCCTCCCATGATGCAGTGCTGTCAGCACCAGCAGCCTCTCCAGCAGACTCCGAGAATCTGAGTCCAGATGAACTTGAGCTGCTGGCCAAACTGGAGGAGCAGAACAGGTAACAGTGGTAGCTGTCCTTTGTTAACAGAGCTTCTAAGCTGATTAACCAACTGAACTGAATCTAACATTTACATGCAGTGAAGCATGTTCCCATTTGGCTGTGGACTGGAAGTTCTTTCGAACAATGTTTTTTTTTTTTTACAGTTATCTTTTAAAAAAGGTTGATACAGTTCAAAATCATATCTGGTTGGCCTAGACCAAGATGGCACAGAGGGAGAGAGAAGTATTCACCTCAGAAAGGTCACCTACCGTTAGTGTAGAATAAAATCACTAACCAAATAACTTACTTTGCACATCACTAGACTGTGAGAGAAAACTAGAACATCAACCCTAAGCATACAGCTAGAACTACAATGGATACGTTTAGATCAAATAATATTCAGGTGATAGAATGGCCCAGTCAAAAGCTTGTCCTAAAACTCACATTGTTTGCATGTAGGTTGTTGGAGGCTGATTCCAAGTCAATGCGATCTATGAGCGGCTCACGACGCAACAGCGGCTCCTCATTGGTGTCCAGCTCCTCTGCCTCATCCAACTTGTCACACTTGGAGGAAGATACCTGGATTTTATGGGGTCGTATTGTTAATGAGTGGGACGAGTGGAGACGCAAAAAGGACAAACTTCTGAAGGTAAGGTGCACCTAGGTTTGAGGTAAAAAATAAATCAGAAAAAATCCACATTTTATAAAAATCTTGTAGAGGGGAGCCAATAATTCAACCAAACTCGGAAGACGTTTTAAAAGATTTATAAAAAATCTGGAACTGGTGGGAGACACACACAGGTCACACAAATGGAGAAACAGAGGTTAGTGACCGAAGAGATGACTGGTGAGCTAACCACACTCAAAGTGGCACTAACCTCTTAGATGGTGGATCAGCTGCTCCGCTCCTGAATGCATGAACCTTAGAGTCTTCACAGGAGAGTTCCAGGATGGTTTCTGTGCACCATTCAACCAACTCCTTCCTGCACACGTTTGTGGGTCCGCAGGTGATAATCTCGGTCTGTGATGTCACACCAAGAAGCAGTAATCCTGGAAGACAAGTCACATGCACTATAATCCAAATTCAATGATCAATCCAGGGAAAAGATGTGGTAAAAAGGCAGGTGAGGGCCAGAAACGAAGAGGCAGAGGCAGGCAGTTAGGTGACCAGGCAGTGGGCGAACTAAGCAAAGTGTCCGACAGGGTTGAGACAGAAAAAGGAAATCCAGAGAGCAGAAGTAAGGTCAACTGGGAGATCAAAATCTGGCACAGAACCACTATCGAGAGGTAGCAGAGCAATGAGCAGGCACAGGTAGGCTGAATAAACTGATTCGATTCAGTTCAGTCAGTCAGTCAGTCAGTCACTTTCTATACCGCTTCTTCCATAGTTACATGCTCATCCGGGAAGAGTGAATGATGCAAGTCACTGACTGAATGCAATCTGCTGGGTTTCCTTAGACAGAAAAACTTTGTATTCAATTTGAATAAATAACTAACTCTGACTGCACTGTTCAATGGTTAGGACTAATTGGAATGTATGTACCTGACTTTTGTGAAGTGCCTTGAGACATGTGTTGTGAATTGGCACTATATAAATAAAACTGAATTGAATTGAATATTGGGTCGTGGGGAAGCTGGTGCCTATCTCCAGCAGTCTAGCGGGAGGCGGGGTACACCTGGACAGGTCGCAAGTCCATCGCAGGGCAACACACAAACAACCAAGCACACACTCATTCATACACCTAAGGGCAATTTAGAGAGACCATTTAACCTAACAGGCGTGTCTTTGGTCTGTGGGAGGAAGCTGGAGTACCCAGAGAGAACCCACGCATGCACGGGGAGAACATGCAAACTCCATGCAGAAAGACCCCTGGTCGGGAGTCAAACCCAGGACCTTTTTGCTGCGAGGCAACAGTGCTACCGTGCTACTCGCTGGTGCTACCTGCGCCACCGTGCAGCCCAATTCAATTCAGTTTTATTTATATAGCGCCAATTCACAACACATGTCGTCTCAAGGCACTTCACAAAGGGTTTGGAATGGTGTAGGGATGTTGGGGAGGTTAGAATAAACTACTGAGTGTTAGAATTTGGCCATTTTGGAATGGCCAAACTAAACTGATAAAGTTTGTCCATCTAGAGCCCACTGGTGGCCATTGTTATTCTAAAAACCACAAGGATTGGGGGTACCTCTCTCTGTCAGGCTGATTATAACCATTGGAAAAGAGAAGAGGTAGCAGAAATGGAGGATGTGTTTGCACCTCAACCATAACTGAGCCGGTTTAGGCTAAACCTGACTCCCCCTTTCTCCATCCAACAGGGAGGGAGGAAGGCAGAGGTAAAAATAATTGGCAAGTGTTGTTTCCTGTTGCATTGTGTGAAAGGTGGGTAAGATTATAATGGGCTAAGTCAATTCAATCGAATCATACAGATTTCAAGTCGGGTAAATACATTACAATTAATCCTAATCATTGAACAGTGCAGTCAGATTCAGTTATTGATTCAAATTGGTTAAAAAGTTTTTCTGTCTAAGGAAACCCAGCAGATTGCATTGAGTCAGTGACTTGCAACATTCACTCCTCATGGATGAGCATGTACAGACAGCGGACAGTCACTGGCGTTGACTTTGCAGCAATCCCTCATACTTGGCATGCATGTAGCGACAGTGGAGAGGAAAAACTCCCTTTTAACAGGAAGAAACCTCCAGCAGAACCAGGCTCAGTGTGAGCAGTCACGACCGACTGGGGGTTAGAGAGAGCTGAGTAGAGACAGAAAAAGAAGAATAAATAATGCAAAATTGGAGAGAAGTATGAGAATGTAGCAAAGAGAGTGAAAGTGGTCATTATGTCCTCCAGCAGCCTAAGCCTAATTACTAGCCTGATTACTAACTGACATGTTAGCAGGCATGGAAACAAAAATTAGCAGACTGAAACATTACACAAGTGCAATCAAATAGACTGGGTAACAACAAATTCAGTTTTTTTTGTATTATCACTGTTTGCATTTTGTTGATAGTAGTACCCATTGATGTGTCTGAAAATCTTTCTTGGTGTTTGCCAGGAATTTTTTTAGAGCTCTGTCTTGTAACAGTCATAGATGTATTGGTATGCACAGCCACCACTCTGCCCTGTCCATCCTCTGTGTCTCCAAACCACTGTGTGTCCTCTGTCAGAAAAACTACATTTACCCACGGGAAGAAAAGATGGATGTGAGACTAAAGGAATAAATATTGTTAGCAAAATGGGAGAGACCAGACAAGACAAGCAGAAATAAACCGTAAAGAGAATTAAGCATGTTTTAAGTGTATTTAAATCTAAAAATTACTTCAAATCATTAAAAAGTAACTGCTCAGTTAACATCGAATTAAGGGATTATTCCGTTTTATGTATTTGTTTTCTAGGAGTTGATAAGAAAAGGTATCCCCCATCATTTTCGTGCCATTGTGTGGCAGCTTCTGGGCAACGCCACTGACATGCCCGTGAAGAACCAGTACTCTGAGCTGCTGAAGATGTCGTCTCCTTGCGAAAAGCTAATCCGTAGGGACATCGCCCGCACCTACCCGGAGCATGATTTCTTCAAAGGCCAAGACAGCCTGGGGCAGGAAGTACTCTTCAATGTCATGAAGGTGAGCACTGCAGCTTTTCATCAGGGTCTGAGTTCCTCCTTGAGAGGTTTAACGTGTAGTAAAAGGTAGGACATTTAAGCCACCTTTTTTTGGCCATACTCATCAAAAATACTGTTCAACTCTCCCTGATCTTTAATCTCACTGCCATCAAAGCCACTGGTACTGGTTTATTTTTTTTATAAAAATGATTTGATACAGTATCATGGTCTGTGACTAGTAACCCTAATCAGGTCTGTTTCTAGTTGTTGTTGTGTTGACACTGTGTTCCTGTGATCATGATGTAATGGTTTTGTAAGGCACTTGTACCAGTTTGACTAGCACAAACTCAAACAGATCTGGCATTTTTGGCTGATCACCAGTCATTGCCAATTAAGCTTGTGTGGATAATCAATCATTTTTTAATTTATTCTATCGATTAGTTTTTCTTCAAAATGGATAAACTTTGTATTTTCTTTAAAATGAATGTATTGTTATTGCATTAGTTAAAACAACTAAAGTGTTACACTAAACTGAAATACAGACAAAGTATATTAGCCAGGGAACAACAAAGGATAGGTAATATGGACTTAGAATTTTACTACAGGATTTTTTTTACATGTTTAATAATAACAATAAAAGTCACAATTAAAAGCTATGGATTTTTAGCCCAAATAAATCAACAATCATTTTGGCTAAAAGTCCATTACACACGTATACAGTCAGAGCCTTACAAAGACAAATAATACTCTAACAACATAACTTTCCTGTTTCGAGGATTCTACTTCACAAAATCAATTACATTGCAAGTAGTGACATTTTACTACTAAACAGTACATTTTATTGTCTTCAGTCATTTCTTATATATAGCAGCAGTACTTATTGATTCTCCTATTCGGCAAAAGCAAAAAACCCAACTGAACAAATTTGCAAACATCTTTACCTAAAGTTTGTTGTTATTATCACAGGATGACTACTTATCTTAAGAACTCATTTTGCTGGAGGAGTAAAAGAAGCCATCTAAAATATACATGAAAAACCAACACTAAACAGAGGTGGCCACAGGTTTCATCTTTCTAACACCTGTGGTGTTGCTGACTTGTTCTCCTCAGGAAGTTTTACATCCATTTATACCTCAAGATATGTAACCAAAACAACTTACATCTTGGCATCGTAAGGTACATGATTGGATCTTCAAGTGACCTTCAAGCTCATGTGACCCTTAATGGCCCTATTGATGACCTTAACAGCACTATTACTGTGATTGTCCGACTACAATTTATAAGACAATTTATTTTTTTAGAACTGAAACCTTTTAAATAAGAGGTGAAACTTCTTCAAGAAAGGAAAAAAAGAAGTCCAATTTTCTAAAACACTTTGAAGATCAATAATTTCCAGCATCCACAAATTTGTTTACATGCTGATGTGTTGCTTTTTCTGGAAAAAGCAAACCCGTCTCTAAGAGAGAAAATAGCCCTAATGAATAAGTTCTCAAAAATGTCAAATTACTCTATTAATTGGAAAAAATCAAAGGCCCTTCCTATCTCCGCTAATATTCAACTCTCTCCAACCATTCCTTTACAGTTTGGAAATACCAGGTACCGGGGCATCAATATTTCTAACAGGCTGAATGAGCTGACACAATAAATTACAGTATACCACATTACTCAAAATAATAGAAGACAACCTCACACGGTGGAGATCTCTCCCTTTGTCATTCATGGACAGAGTGTCTATAAACTATGAACTATATATGATCCCAGTTAAACCACCCCAGACTTGGTTCAAAAGTTTGGATTCTAGCATATCAAAATGTTTATGGGCATATTAACCACCTCGCATAAGTTTAAAAACTTTACAAAAGGCCAAAGGTTTAGGAGGATGGGAACTCCCAAATTTCTTTAAATATTACCTGGTACATAGACTACAATATACAGGGGTTGGACAATGAAACTGAAACACCTGTCATTTTAGTGTGGGAGGTTTCATGGCTAAATTGGACCAGCCTGGTAGCCAGTCTTCATTGATGGTGCACAAATTGCGCCAGGTAAGAGCAAAAGTGTGAAGGTTCAATATATCCAGGGTAAGGAAGCAACAGAATGTTTTTTTGGCTCAAAATAGTTTAAATGGACACACAACATTATGGGTGACATACCAGAGTTCAAAATAGGACAAAGTGTTTTGGTAAACGTACTTGCTGGAGTCATCTGTGACAAGACAGCAAGTCTTATGTGATGTATCAAGAAGCCACGGTTTCCTAGTGAATGTCAGCTCCCACCAAGAGTAACGAACCACATCCAACAGGATTAACCCGTGGACGCAAGAGGAAGCTGTCTGAATTGATTTTCGGCGTGCTAACCCGGATTGTTATCCCAAAAAACATAAAAACCACGGGCTGCCCAAATCACGGCTAGAATTAAATGTACATCTCTCAACTCTCCCCTGTTTCCACCATAACTGTCCGTCCGGGAGCTTCCTTAAAGGTCAATATACAGGCCGTGGCCTGCTATAGCCCAAACATTTGGTGCACTCATTCCAATGCCAACAATCCGGTTTTCAATAGTGCAAGAGCCAAATGCTTGGGCTGTGGACAATGTAACATGGTATTGTTCTCGGTGATGATTCCCCTTGTACTGTTTTTTTCCCGCCACATCCGGGGGATAGTTAGGTGTGGAGAAAGACCCCAAAGAATCGTACCACCACAGACTGTTGCATGCCCGAGAGTGAAGCGATTGGTGGTGGATCAGTGATGGTTTTGGCTGGCCATATCAATTGCATTCGCCTTGGCCCAATACTTGTGCTATAGTGGGGCGTTCCACTGCCAAGAGACTACCGAACCATTCTTAGCGACTCATGTGCATCCCAATGGTTCAAACATTTTATCCTGAATGGCGATGCCGGTGTATCAGGATGCAATGCACCAATGAAACATGCAAGACTGTTTCAGATTGGTTTGGATTTGAACATGAAAGTGAAGTTTGTAACATCTCCCCATGTCCCTGCACAGGTCACGCAGAACCTAAATATTGTTTGAGCGCACACTTATGGGGAGATGTGTTTGGAGGAGCGAGTCAGGAAACGTTTTCCCTCCACCAGTATCACCTAGTGACTTTCTCTGTCACGGCCGGTTTTTCTTTTTCTTTATTTCTGTTCATTCGGTTTATTGGTTTCTTTCTGTTTTTTTTTTATTTCCCAAATTCGGGTTTAGATATGTTTTTATTTTCCTTTATAACTATTTTCCTCCCTGTTTATTTTCTTTTTGTAGTTCCCCTTGTTTATTTATTTCAGTTCATATTGATTTTTCCCTTCCTCCCTGCACTCCGTGAATCATGTTAATTAGCACCTCCCCCCAGTTTCCTCAGACCAGCGCTCCGATTCCCTCCCTGACTTCTTCCTTTGGTTTTTTTGGCCATATCATTCCTCAATTTTTAAAAAATTTTTTGTTTTTTCCAGTTTCCACCGGGTTCCCCCTTTATCTATCTGGTATGCTGCCATGTTTTTTGTCCAGCCAGTCTGTAAGTCTTTTGTTAATTATTATTATTATTAAACTAATCATATTTACCATGCTGCTCTATCGCTCTTTCCTGCACTTTGGTCCTACAACAGCCTTACAAAGTCTGACAATGTAAGGAAATCTGTATCTCAGATATTTCATTTATCAGCCCTTTTAATTAAGCAGTGCAGATGTTTTAAAAGCATCAATACCAGTACAGCTTGGTGGGCATATCTCAAAATTTAAAGGGCTCTTAATTTTTCAACATGTAACAGTAAAGGAATACATTATGTAGAGGACATTTCTGATAGAAAGGATTTCATACCCTTTATTGTTTTCGAAGAATCAAACGGCACTGATAAAAATAAATTATTTGAATATCATCAACCAAAATCTATTATCCAGTCCAAATTTCAGATTAAACAAATTAACATGGCACTTCTTCTAGTAATACCTAGTTTATTTAAATTCCAGCCCCCAAAGTTACTCTCCAAAACTTACAGAAAACCTTTAGAAGTAGATTTAACAATCTCACCTCCTTTCAGTAAATGAGTTGCTGATTTATCTGCCAGTACAGATTGGAGTAAGATTTGCATAAATGCTTTCAAAATCACTGAAAATGCCAACCTTCAGCTGATCCAATACAAAATCCTTCAAAGAACACTCTACACAGGAAAAAGGATGTTTCAAATGGATTGTTTACTTATCAACACATGTCAAAACTACATAGATTTACCTGATGACTATCTACATGCTGTACGGCAATGTCCACCTGTCTGTTGCTTCTGACTAAAACTATGTAAAGACCTATCAATATGCCTAGAGTTATACAGTTGTCATCTTCACCTTACTTTACCTTCTTGGTGACATCACAAAAGTATATTTGCAAACAAATAGAAGCCACATCCTTCTTGCAGTTCTAAGCATTGCAAAAAAAAAAAGTGCTTACCTGCGTTATATTTAAAATGTACTTAAATATAATGCATTTTAAAAATATGTCATTGGAATTTTTTTCTATGGTGCTATTCTATAATTATTAGACCACCACAGGAAATCCAAAACAGATACTCCTTAACATGGCACACTGAACACTTCAGATATCTAGGCTTTATCATACCAAAAGACCTCCAAAAACTATTCGAATACAATTATATTCCCATACAAAAAAGAATCAAAAATGAATTACAAAAAGGGGAAACTTATTCCTTTCTAAATTTTTTGATCCAAATTTAATT
>JAHHUM010001662.1:0-58690 GCA_036173005.1 Crenichthys baileyi | reverse complement strand
AAAAAGGAAACATGAGATAGAGCAATAACTAGACACTGCTGCTGGAGTGGACCTGTTGTTTTGACACACTATTGTGTCTGTACTGCTGTAAACTGTCAGTATGGGAGACACAGAGATTAGAATGACTATTTCCTCATTAACTGATCATTATCACAAAGTGGATCAAGACCAAAGTGAGGACGATATTTGTCAAGAATTGCACTGGGGGGTTACCCTATTCAGCTCTACCCTATGTACAGGGGTTGGACAATGAAACTGGAACACCTGGTTTCAGACCACAATCATTTATTAGTATGGTGTAGGGCCTCCTTTTGCGGCCAATACAGCGTCAGTTCGTCTTGGGAATGACATATACAAGTCCTGCACAGTGGTCAGAGGGATTTTAAGCCATTCTTCTTGCAGGATAGTGACCAGGTCACTACGTGATACTGGTGGAGGAAAAACGTTTCCTGACTCGCTCCTCCAAAACACCCAAAGTGGCTCAATAATATTTAGATCTGGTGACTGTGCAGGCCATAGGAGATGTTCAACTTCACTTTCATGTTCATCAAACCAATCTTTCACCAGTTTGCTGTGTGTATTGGTGCATTGTCATCCTGATACACGGCACCCCCTTTTCAGGGGATACAATTTTGAACCAATGGATGCACATGGTCCTCAAGAAGGGTTTCGGAAGTCCTTGGCAGTGGACGCGCCCCATCTAGCACAAGTATTGGGCCCCAAGGGAATGCCATGATATGGGAGCCCAAACCATCACGGATCCCCCCAATGCTTCACTCTGGGCATGCAACAGTCTGGGTGGTACGCTTCTTTGGGCTTCTCCACACCGTAACTCTCCGGATGTGGGGAAAAAAAAATAAAGGTGGACTCATCAGAGAACAATACAGTTTTACATTGTCCCCGCCCCAAGATTGCGCTCCTTGCACCCCTTGAAACCGACGTTTGGCATTGGCATGAGTGACCAAAGGGTTGGGGTATAGCAACCCCGGCCGTGTATATTGACCCTGTGGAGCTCAATATTTTGAGCAAAACGTGCTCTTACCCTGCTAGTTGAACTTCACCCACTCTGCTCTTACTGGTGCAATGTGCAATCAATGAAGACTGGCTACCAGGCTGGTCCAATTTAGCCATGAAACCTCCCACACTAAAATGACAGGTGTTTCAGTTTCATTGTCCAACCCCTGTACATGTCTGCTCATATTGCTTCTAATCAGGTTAGTCTCTGTCACTGATACTTTGAAACTTCTTTAGAGGAACAATTGTTTTTGTGGACAATATCAGGATGGTGCTTTCGCCAGACCAGAAGTGATCAACTTTGGTTCCCAAGGAGCTGTGTCCTGCAGGTTTTAGTTGTGTCCCTGTCCCTCATCCAGATAAATCATTTTTCTTCTTAGCCTGTTATCAATTTCTGCAGAAGTCTGGTATGTTTAAACAATGGAACATCTATAAGAGGCAGGGCGTCAGCACGGCAGGATGGAAGTTGCTAACCTCTGGTCTATCCAAAGCAAGGTGGGGTTAGAACTGGATTAGACCACAACCATGTTTTTAAGTAGGCCACTGACACATTTTTTACCCAACAACATGTAAACTGGTTGTCTACTTCACTGACAACAAAAAGTAGTGCCCTATATTAATGTATAGAATATAAAGTACCCTAAGGACTCATGATTCCAACTATATTTGTTCTGTGGCATCACTCAATGAATGATTGTGATGCTCCCTTTCTCCGACATTCTTGGATGTGTTGCTGTTGTTACACTCTCTGCTTGTCCTAGATAGGCCATGGGTATGTTGAGTAAAGTCGTTGCAGGCATGTAAAACATGATGTAGAAGCTTCAGCTGTAATTTCTTGTCTTCCTGCAGTGGCCTGAGCGAATCATTCACTGCGATAGCACAGTTACTTCTTTGGATTTCTCAGCCAACAGCCCTGGTCAACTGGCTGTGGGGATGTGTGACGGCAGCATTTCTATCTACAACGTGCAGAATGCAGATAACAAGTCCCCGTTCATCAGCAGCCGGTGAGGAATGAGTGTTTGTGGATCGTGCAGATGTTTCACCTGTCAAAGTTCTGGTTACAAATCTGACCCACATGCAGAGAACAGGAGAATCAGGAGAATCTTACAGACTTTAAAAGGTTTATTTTCACAGGAAAAGGAATGGTGAGAGAATCAGGACCGGAGATCACCAACTGTACAGAGAAGGGGGGGAGAACAGGTAAGTCCAGAGTGAAACTGTGAATTGGACTCAGTAGAATGTAAGCTTACTGGAAGGGATGACGAACCACCAGGGGGAAAGAGAGATGTGGAGTCTGGGAGCCCAGGACCAGAGATGACTTGAAGGTGGGTTATCCTAGGTAGGTGGTTCCTGGGGAGGCCTGCCCAACTTAGTCCAGGATGTGTGAGACGGTGGTATGGAGCGCCGGTTGGAGGAACTTGTGTGAGAGCAGGTTGGAGGGTGAACAGGGTTCGCTTATGACTTGGTCCGGATGATCAAGGAATCAAGAGGCTGCCAGCTAGAAGCTTGTGCGAAGAGAGTAAATGGAGACTTTAACTTTGATCCAGAAGACTTCTTGTCAGGAAACTCAATTATTCCAGAAGTCAGGAAACGAACCGGAAAGAAGCGCTGGTCAAGACGGGCTTAAACTGGGAGACATGAAACGTGGGATGGATACGGAGACTTGAAGGCAGACGAAGTGAGACAGCAGAGGGGCTGACCACAGACTCAATCTCATAAGGGCCGGTGAACAAAGGAGATGATTGTAGATTTTAAGAGAAACAGGAATAAGTCAAAAGCTATTTCCATCATGGGAGAAGAGGTGGAGGTGGAGGAGTATAAATACCTCGGTGTTCACCTGGACAACAAGCTGGAGTGGAGATGCAACTATGAAGCCGTCTACAAGAAGGGACAGTGCAGACTGTACTTCTTGAGGAAGCTTAGGTCCTTCGGTGTTTGCAGCAAGGAGAGTGGAGAGTGTGATCTCTTCTGCCATCATCTGCTGGGGTAGCAGCATCAGAGCCAGGGACTTAAAAAAGCTCAACAAGCTGATAAAGAAGGCTGGCTCTGTTCTGGGGACTCCTCTGGAACATTATGAAGAACATTATGGCGAACCCTGAGCATCCTCTTCATGAGACTGTCCTATAACAACAGTGTCTTCAGTCAGAGGCTTCTTCAGATGTGCTGTAAGACAGACTGCGACAGGAGATCCTTCCTGCCCTCAGCAATCAGCATCTACAACAGCTCTTTGAAGAAACCTACATAATGAGCTACAACAACATTTAATTTCCCTTTGGGATTAATAAAGCATTTTTGAATTAAATTGAATTTGAAACGGGGAGATAGTTTCCTAGACATGAACTTAAGGGGAATGTCTCAAGAGGAAAGCCAGACCTTTTGACCAGGGTGATATTCGAGAGCAGGCCTGCACCTCTTGTCAGCGAATCTTTTGTTTTGTTCAGTAGTGTTCAAAGAGCTTGAATGGTTGATTCCCAGATGTTCTTGCAGCAGGGGATATGGTGGCGAACTGAGGTGACAGCAACTTCCTCTTCGTCAGCAGGAAAAAGGGTTCAGAATGACAGCCGATGGAAACCTCGAAGGGTGAGAAGCTGGTAGCAGAGGATTTATGTGAATTATGTGCATACTCAATCCAGGGAAGAAATGAGCTCCAGTCAGAGGGGTTAGTGGACGTGAGGCATCTGAGAGTGGATTCAAGTTGTTGGTTCATTCTCTCGGCCTGTCTGTTAGATTGTGGATGGTAGCCAGAAGTTAATGAGACCTTAGCTCCGAGAGCTAAACAAAACTGTCTCCACACCTGTGAGATGAACTGGGGTCCTCGTGTGGTATGCCATGCAGGCGGAAGACATGTTTCGTGAGAAGCTTAGCTGTCTGGAGGGCAGATGGTAGCTTCCTTATGGGAACAAGATGGAAGGCTTTAGAGAAACGATCAATAATTGTCAAGATGGTGGCCATACCTTGTGAGGTAGGGAGGCCGGTCACAAAGTCGAGGGCGATATAGGACCAGGGCCGTCTAGGAATGCTAAAGGGCTGAAGTAGACCAGAAGGCGGCTGATTGGTGGACTTATTCCTAGCGCAGATAGTGCAGGCAAGGACATACTCCTTAACATCTTTGTGTAATGATGGCCATCAAAATCTTCTAGTGATCAGTGCTATGGTTCTGCTGACCCCAGGATGGGCTGAAAACTTCGTAGTGTGGAACCAGTGAATGAGGCAAGAGCGGACGGACGAAGGTACAAAGGTTCGGTTGGGTGGACCAGTTCCTGGATCGGGTTCTTCGCGTTGGGCCCAAGTGACGAGATCCTCAATCTCCCAAATAAGGACACCAATTGTCCAATTAGGGGGCACGGATAGGTGCTGGTTCCTTCTCTGAGTCACCTGCTGAGAACTGTCTGGACAGGGCGTCAGGCTTAATGTTCTTTGAGGCCGGTCTGTAAGAGATGGACAGATCATAACGAGAGAAAAACAAGGACCAACGGGACTGATGAGAATTCAGCCGCTTGGCAGACTGCATGTAGGCAAAGTTCTTATGGTCTGATCAGACCTGAATGGGGTGTTCAGCGCCCTATATCGAGTGCCGCCATTCCTCCAGGGCCAGCTTAATGGCTAAAAGTTCTCTGTCCCCCACAACATAATTTCGTTCAGTGTTGCTGACTCTGCGGGAAAAAACGGCACACGGGTGAAGTTTTCCATCAGATTGAGAATTCTGAGACAGAACGGCCCCCACTCCTGTGTCAGAGACATCTACCTCCAAAATGAACTGTCTGGAGGGGTCAGGATGAACCAGGATGGGAGCCTGAGAAAACATCTCCTTCAGGGAAAGAAAGGCTGCGTTAGCTTCCTGTGTCCAAGTGAATGTGGTTTTGGAGGAGGTTAAGGCTGTAAGGGGAGCGGCCGTCTGACTATAGTTCCTAATAAATCTTCTGTAAAAGTTCGCAAACCCCAGGAAACGTTGCAGTTGTTTGCAGGACTCGGGTACTGGCTATTCGAGGACGGCCCTGATCTTTGCTGGGTCTGAGCGAACCTGTCCACCCTCAAGAACAAAACCCAAAATGGTAACTGAAGATTGATGGAACTCAAATTTCTGGGCTTTCACAAAGAGTCTGTTCTCCAAAAGCCGTTCAAGGACTAGGCGAACATGACGATTATGTTCCCCAATGTTTCTTGAATAAATCAAAATGTCGTCAAGGTACACAAAAACAAAAAACCTTCACAAAATCCCTGAGGACGCCATTGACAAGGGCCTGGAAGACATCTGGGGCATTACACAGGCCAAACGGAATAACTAAATATTCAAAATGTCCAAGTGGGGTCTTGAAGGTCGTTTTCCATTCATCCCCCTGGCAGATTGTGACTAGGTGGTAGGCATTTCTGAGATCTAATTTAGAGAAAGTGGTTGAAACGTGAACTGGTTCAAAGGCAGTGGTAATAAGAGGAAGAGGATACTTATTCTTAACAGTGATCTGGTTTAAGCCCCTATAATCTATGCAAGAAGAGGAGTGGCGAATAATACCTGCCCCTAGAGACTCGTTAATATACTTTTCCATAGCTCGTTGTTCGGGTTGCGACATGTTATAAAGTCTACTTGAAGGTAGAGGGGCCCCTGGAAGTAAGTCTATGGCGCAATCATATGGTCTGTGAGGAGGCAAAGAGAGGGCTTTGGTTTTACTAAAAACCTGCTTCAGGTCATGATACTCAGAGGGAACTTGTGAAAGATCTGGATACTCATCTTCTTCACTATCTAAGTCTGGAGGGCTTAGAGAAACAGCAGACTGAAGGCACGAGGAGAGACAATTGGTGGACCAAGACTCCACACAACACTTGGACCAGTCTAAGTGGGGGTTGTGTTTCTGTAACCACGGGAAACCTAACACTAGAGAGTTCAGAGAAACTGGGAATACAAAAAATGAGATCACCTCCCTGATTACCAGAAAGCACCAGTTCTAGGGGGCTTGGTTAGATTGGTTATTCTCTGAAGTCTTTGCCCGTCTAAGGCTGAAACTAAACGGGGCGAGGGAAGAGGCTCCACCTCAATTTGGGCACATTCGACTAATCCCTGATTGATTAGGTTCTGTTCACTTCCAGAATCGATCAGGGCTGACAGGTTCTGGGTACACTTGTTAAACATTATTGAGGCAGGAAGGCTAAATCTGGGGGCTCTGAGGCGGCTATAAAGTGATCTGAAAAGCTGCAGTATAAGCACTGATTAGCCTGCCTGCGTTTCTGCCTCTCTTCAGGTGTGAGGCAAGTATGCCCCGCCTGCATGGGTTCAGGCTCGGGAATGGGTGTCTGAGGTGGAGGTCTAACGGCTTGGGAAACATTAACTGGGAACTCAGGTCTCACAGCAGCATGCTCAACTCGGGACTTCTTTCTCTCTCTCATTCTGTTATCTACTCTTGTTGCTCAGGCGATCTGTTCATTGAGGTTAACCGGCTTGTCTAAAAGAGCCAACTCATCCTTTAGAGGCTCATTTAAAGACTGAAAAATTATGTCTTTAAAGCACAATTGTCCCAATCGGTGGCAGCAGCTAGAGTACGAAACTCAATTGAGAACTCTGATACAGGTATATTTCCTTGCCTTAGTGAGCATAAACAGCGAGCGGTATGATCTGCCTCACAAGAAAAAGTTTGTCTAAATTCTTGCTCAAACTCTTTGAACATGCAACCGAACTGACTGCAGTTTGTGAAACGGGCCTTCGCCTATTTTAAAGCCTTGCCGGTCAGTAATCCTAGAATGTAAGATACCTTTACGTCATCATGAGGGAATGACTGTGGGGAGCGGTTAAACACTAGCATACACTGAAGGAGGAAACCCCCACAGTTACCCACCTCTCCGGAGAATTTCTCTGGGTTAGGGGAAATGATGTCACGGGAGTGAGAAAGCTGCTGTGAGACTGGGTGTGTTCAAGGTATGCTGTAGCATAGCTGTGATCTGCTCAAGTTGTTGATTAGCTTGTTTCTGCTACTCTGAAAGGGAACGGAGAGTGGAACTGTGAGTTTGTATTTGGTGGGAGTGTTCAGAAAGAGTTCTCCTGAGAGCTTCTGCTGGGTCTAATTGGCCTGAGTGTTCTGTCATGGTTCTTGGTATGGATCTGACCCACATTCAGAGAACACTCAGGAGAATCGTACAGACTTACTAGGTTTATTTTCACAGGAGAAGGAATGGTGAGAGAATCAGGAACGGAGACCACCAACTGTACAGAGAAGGGGGGGGAGAACAGGTAGGTCCAGAGTGAAACTCTGAATTGTACTCAGTAGAATGTGAGCTTACTGTAAGGGATGCCTAAACCGCCAGGGGGAAAGAGAGATGTGGAATCTGGGGGCCCAGGACCGGAGATGACTTGAAGGTGGGTTATCCTATAGGTGGTTCCTGGGGAGGCCTGCCCAACTTAGTCCAGGATGTGTGAGACGGTGGTATGGAGCGCCGGGTGGAGGAACTTGTGTGAGAGCAGGTTGGAGGGTGAACAGGGTTCGCTTCTGACCTGGTCCGGCTGATCGAGGAATCAAGAGGCTGCCAGCTAGAAGCTTGAGTAAAGAGAGTAACTGGAGACTTGAACGTTGATCCAGAAGACTTCTTGTCCAAGAGTTAGGAAACTCAATTATTCCAGAAGTCAGGAAACGAACCAGAAACGAAGCCAGGGCTTGAAATAAACCTCTGTTGACTAACACTCAGGCGTCAAAGTGCTGGCAGCCTCCTGCTTAAATGCTCCCACCAGCAATCATCAGGATCAGAAGCACCTGTCACTTCAGCACCCATGAGCTCCCATGCCACCTATGGACTAAGCAGAGTAAATAGCAGGCAAGGAAAAAACAGAAAACAAACAGAAACTCCCGAACCCCGACATCATCATAATTGTAAAATGAGTTTAATTAGGGATACACCAATTTGAAAATTTGGGCCAATATCAATACCAGACATTAATATTGTTGTTATGGCCGATAACTCACCCATTAAATGGTCGCTCTCAGGAGCTCGGTGAATTCCATTGTGGTACTGTGATAGAGTGCCACCTGTGCAACAAGTCTAGTAGTGAGATTGCCTCTCTCCTAAATGCGTCACCATCAGCTGTCAGAGGTATTATAAGTGTAAGCTATTGGGAATGACAGCAACTCTAGGCCACATAAACTGACGGAGCAGGGACGGTGAATGCTGACGTGTATAGAACTCAGGGGTCACCAACTTTCTGCAGAGTCAATCACACCAGCCCTCCAAACCTAATGTGGCCTTCAGATTAGCTGAAGAACAGTGGATAGCGAGCTTCATGCAATGGGTCTCCAAGGCAGAGTAACTGCATCCAAGCCATAAATCACCAAGTACAATGTAAAGCGCCGAATATAGTGGTGTATAGCACATCGTGACTGGACTCTAGAACAGTGGAGACGCTTTCTTTGGAGTAACAAATCACTCTTCTCCATCCGGTAATCTGATGGATGATTCTTGGTTTAATGGTTGCCAGGAGTACAACTTTGTGGGAACACTTTAGAGATGAACCATTCCTCTTCCAACTTGACTGTGCACCAGTGCACAAAGCAAGGTCCATAAAGACTTGGATGAGACAAATTGGTGTGGATGAGCTTGACTGGCTTGGACCGAGTCCTGACCTCAACCCGACAGAACACCTTTGGGATAAATTAGAGCAGAGACTGTGAGCCAGGCCTTTTTGTCCAACATTAGTCTATGACCTTGCAAATGTGCTTCTGGAAGATTGGCCAAATTTTCCTATAAAGACTTGAAGCTGTTATAGCTTCTAAGGGTGGAGTAACATCAGCCTTGGTCAGCATCTTGAAATACATAAGAAACAGCAACAAGGTACCGATACCGACGTTAATGCTCACACAATGTGTGCCCGGAAGTTTATTGCTCAATGCTTCCCTATGTTGTTGTCTTCCTTCTCTATATGCAGTGAATGTGCCAAAAGACACCTTGGGCCTGTGTGGCAACTCAGGTGGAACCAGCAAGAGCTGAGCTTCACTGGAGAGGAGAAGGTTGAAGCTCTTTTCTCTGTGGGGGCAGACGGCAGGATCTGCAAGTGGTTTGTCATTAATGGTGGCCTTGACTGTACAGGTGCAGTACTCAACAGCAAAATCTGCCTTTTGAAGTTTCACTTCGTAGTGCTGTTAGATCCAAGAAGAGACAAAATAAAATAGTAAATTATTTAAAGGATTAGATGGAAAAATCTAGGATACCCTATCACACATAAGGATAATTCATATTTTAAAATACTTAAGAATTTTCGTTAAAATGTTTAAAAAATGCTTTTTCTGCTGAGGAAAAAAGAAGACAGCCCCAAATTTATTCCTACTTAAAATGGCTAAAATCACTCAAAAAGAAGTCTCCAAAAATCCTAGAATGCCATCAGGGGCCCAACAGTAGCTGATGTGAAATTGCATTTCTGTACAGTCAGAAAGAGACTGCATACATTTAATTGTCATTGAAGGTGTTCAAGGGAGAAACATTTGGTCTCTGAAGAAAACATGAAGGCTAGGCTGAATACCAAAGAGAACATAGACAAAGAGCAGGGTTTTTGGAATAACATAATATGTAGAGATGAACGTAAAGTTGAAATTATTTGGACACAAGAACAGAGGACATGTTTGACATAAACCAAACACAGTGTTACAGGAATCAAGCCTCATACTAGCTGTAACGCTTAGAGCTGAGAGTGTCATGGATTGGGGACAGTCTGGCCACCTCATTAGAGTAGAATCCATCAGGATTTAACTGATATTAACAAGACACTGCAGGTTGAATTTAAACTGGCTGCTTATGCAAGAAACTACACAAACATCTTGGATTTGAAGGTTGGGAATGGAGCCAGTGTTTCTCAGACCAATGTCAGAGACTGGTAGATGTCTAGAAGAAGCATCTCATTAAAGTTGTTTCAGCCAAATCAAGTGAGACAAGCTAGATATTAAGGGTAGGGTGTCCTTACTTTTTCTTTTGCTTTAAAAAGCATTTATGTTATCTTTGTTTAAGTGGTAAAACAATGTTATTTTTGTGTTATTTAAGTGCAATTAAATCAGTTTTTCCCCAGTGATAAATAAAAAAAAGAAGAATAACTGAATTTTCAGGGATGTCCTTTTCACATGTATCTTGCTGTTGCATAGAACTGATGAAGCTCAAGAGGATTAATAATACCCAGAGAATGGCTGAACAGAACAAGCAAGAGAAGACAGCAGAATGCGTGTTGTCTGCACTCACTCCTGGTCTTTGCTTTGACTTTCATCCAACTGTAAGTTGCTCCAAAATATCTGTAAATCACTGGATGATTTTGGACCAGCTGTAGCTCATACCGTTCTGCTTGTGGCATCATGTTTCTACAGGACTCCAGCATCTACTTAACTGGTACCTTTGAAGGTAACATCCACAAGTGTTCATGCTCCAACAGTCACCAGTTTCTGGAAACCTACAATAAACATTTTGTAAGTTCAACACAGTAAAAGCCACCTCCTCTTCCTCAGACTTTATTTCTTTTAAAACGCCAAAACTAGATCCCAAAGCTACTTCCTTACTTTGGATGTTTTTAATTTACAAACGTAGTGTTACTATTAGTTGTGGGATGTGATTAAGAAATGTATCTAATTAATTAGAGGCTTTATAATTATTTAATAGTAATTAATTGTTTTTTAATCAAATATCAACATTTGACACAGTAAGTCTTTTAATTCAAATAAATTTTGAATTAAAATAAATCCTTGAACCGCCATCTTAATGTGGTGGAGGGGTTTGAGTGCTCGAATGATCCTAGAGGCTATGTTGTCTGGGGCTTAAATGCCCCTGGTAGGGTCTCCATTGGCACACAGGCTCTAGGTTGCGGGTCAGACAAAGAGCGGTTCAAGAATCCTTCATGAGGACTAGTAGATCGAGGCACGTGACGTCGCCCGGTACGGCAGAGCTGGGGTCCCACCCTGGAGCCAGGCCTGGGGTCGGGACTCGCCGGAGAGCGCCTGGTGGCCGGGTTGCTCCTCACAGGACCCGGCCGGGCCAAGCCCGAACGAGAGGCGCGAGGCCATCCCCCAGTGGGCCCACCACTTGCAGGGGGAACCTTGAGGGACCGGTGCAAAGAGGATTGGGCAGCGGACGAAAGTGGAGACCTCAGCGGCCCGATCCCCGGATGCTTAGGCTGGCTCTAGGGACGTGGAATGTCACCTCGCTTGAGGGGAAGGAGCCTGAGCTTTTGTGGGAGGTGGAGAGATATCGACTAGAAATAGTCAGGCTCGCTTCCACGCACAGCGTAGGCTCTGGAACCCATCTCCTCGAGAGGGGCTGGACTCTCTTCTACTCTGGAGTGGCCCACGGGGAGAGGCGGCGGGCTGGGGTGGGTTTGCTAGTTGCCCCCTAGCTCAGCCATCTCGTGTTGGGGTTTACGCCAACGCCTTTGGGTTGGGGACAGGTCTGTGACTGTTGTTCGGCCTACGGGCCGAGCGGTAGTGCCGAGTACCCGGCCTTCTTGGCGTCCCTGTCGGGGATGCTGGATAGTGCCCCTCCCGGGGACTCCATTAATCTGCTGGGGGACTTCAACGCCCACGTGGGAAATGACAGTGACACTTGGAGAGGCGTGATCGGGAGGAATGGCCTCCTTCGGCCGCATGTTTTGGACACTTGGGTGAAGAGAGGGGCTGAGCCGTCCACTGATCACCACCTGGTGGTGAGTTGGATCCGCTGGAGGAGGAGAAAGCCGGACAGACTTGGCAGGCCCAAGCGCATAGTGAGGGTCTGCTCGGAACGTCTGGTGGAGCCCTCGGCCAGGGATGTATTCAACTCCCACCTCCGGGAGAGCTTTGACCAGATTCCGGGGGATGTTGGAGACATAGAGTCTGAGTGGAGCATGTTCTCCGCATCTATTGTTGATGCTGCTGCCCATAGCTGCAGCCGTAAGGTCTGCAGTGCCTGTCGCGGCGGCAATCCCCGAACCCGGTGGTGGACACTGGCAGTAAGGGACGCTGTCAAGCTGAAGAAGGAGTCCTATCGGCTGTGGTTGTGGGACTCCTGAGGCGGCTGGCGGGTACCGTGAGGCCAAGCGTTCCGCGGCCCGTGGCAGAGGCAAAAACTCGGGCCTGGGAGGAGTTCAGTGAGGCCATGGAGAAGGACTACCGGTTGGCCTCGAAGCGATTTTGGCAAGCCGTCCGACGCCTCAGGAGGGGGAAGCAGTGCTTCGCCAACACTGTTTACAGTGGGGTTGAGAGGCCGCTGACCTCGACTGGGGACATCATCGGGCGGTGGAAGGAGTACTTCGAGGATCTCCTCAATCCTGCCATCACTCATTCCCTATGTGGAAACAGAGGCTGGGGACTCGGGGTTGGACTCTTTCATCACTCAAGCTGAAGTCACCGAGGTGGTTAAAAAGCTCCGCGGTGGCAGGGCTTCGGGGGTGGATGAGATCCGCCCTGAGTACCTCAAATCTCAGGATGTTGTGGGGCTGTCATGGTTGACACGCCTCTTCAACATTGCGTGGCGGTCGGGGTCAGTGCCTCTGGACTGGCAGACTGGGGTGGTGGTCCCCCTTTACAAGAAGGTTGACCGAAGGGTGTGTTCCAACTACAGGGGGATCACACTCCTAAGCCTCCCTGGTAAGGCCTACCCCGGGGTATTGGAGAGGAGAGTCCGGCCGATAGTGGAACCTCGGCTTCAGGAGGAGCAGTGTGGTTTTCGTCCCGGCCGTGGAACACTGGACCAGCTCTATACCCTCTACAGGGTACTTGAGGGTTCATGGGAGTTTGCCCGACCGGTCCACATGTGTTTTGTTGACCTGGAGAAAGCATTCAACTGTGTCCCTCTTGGTGCCCTGTAGAGAACGCTCAGGGAGTACAGAGTCCGGGGCCCTTCGTTAGGGGCCACTCAGTCTCTGTACAACTTGAGCAGGAGTTCGGTTTACATTAAAGGCATTGAGTCGGACCTATTCACGGTGCATGTTGGACTCCAGCATGGCTGCCCTCTGGCATCGGTCCTGTTCACAACTTTCATGGGCAGAATTTCTAAGCACAGCCAAGGGCCAGAGGGGGTCTGGTTTGGGGACCCGTGGATTTTGTCTCTCCTTTTCGCAAACGACGTGGTCCTGCTGGCCCCCTCTAGCCAAGACCTGCAGCATGCAGTGGGGTGGCTTGCAGCCAAGTGTGAAGCAGCATAGAGAAGGATCAGCTCCTCCAAGTCCAGGGCCATGGTTCTCGACCGGAAAAGAGTGGCTTACCCTCTTCAGGTCGGAGGTGTTAGATTTATAATTACTGATTATAAATATTTATCAAAAATTATAATTAAAAATCCTAACTTAGAAGAGATGTACTCTGGTGGTGTGATTATTGGGCTCACAGCATTTAATAATTACAATTAGTTAATTATCATTAATAATCGATAATTATTAACCAAAACCACACCGAATGTCACTATTATCAACCGTTGGAACACTAACCTTATCTGGACTATTGCGGTCAGCAACTTCTACCTAACTAAGCATGCACTATTCTACAAAAAGTGTAACACTAATAACCAATCTGTCAAGATCTGTGCAACGGAGGAACCCCAGAATGCAGACAGGGAGGCAGCGTGACGGTAAATGAAAGTTTAATCAACAAAAACTCACTCTCATAAGAGGCAGGAACAAAACAGAAGCAGGCTGTCTCCACTCATGTCTTGTTTTGTGGACCATGCCATGCCTGTCAAGCCAGCCTGCTTCTGTTTTGTTCCTGCCTCTTATGAGAGTGAGTTTTTGTTGATTCAATTTTCATTTACCGTCACGCTGCCTCCTCGTCTGCATTCTGGGGTTCCTCCGTTGCACAGATCTTGACAGAATGATTCCGCCAAGACTAACTGAACAGGTGTGTATATATGGAGTGAAAACCAGGTGGAGCAAGAAGACAGATTGACAAGGTGCAGGTGAACCGGATAAAGATAATTAACAGAACAGAACGTGGCTGGAGCAAGAACAGAGACAAACAAAAACTAAAGCATGACCAGAACCAAAAACCAAACTTGACAAAACATGAACAAGACTAAATCATAACCAGAAAAATAATAAACAAAGCATGATTCAAAAACTGTGAGAAATATAAGAAAAACCCAGAAAAACAAACAGAAACATGATTCAAAACCTTAACTGTGAAAAACATAAAGAAAAACCAGAAACCAAAAACCAAACAACCCCAAATCATAACACAAAATTAAGGATATGTGTTGAGGGTAGATGGAGATCAAACCAGCAGTTTATGGACAATGAGAGCAACACAACAATTTGGATTAACTTGGAAAGTGGAACAGAACCACTACACAATGAAGCCTTTCTCTGTGTGTGCATCTCGACAGCGGTATCAGCTGGTAGAACGGTAGGACCATGCCCCAGACTCGGAGCAGCTGCATCTAGCAGCTGGCCCCTTAGCCACTAACAGCTGATAGACCCAAATCTCAAACAAAGGGTTGTAAAACTCTAAGGCGGGAGTTCGGTGGAAAAACTTCAAGGGTAATGATGGAAAGAACAATGGAGTGGCCAGGCCATGAGGTCCGGACTGCAGTCTGTTTCAAATGAAAAACTTCAGATTCAGTTCAGATTTAACTCCTGGCTGATTGGCAATCAGCAGGACGAAATCAAAACAGTTCGGCATGAAACACTTCAATCAATATTGCATGCAATAAGTTAATACCTTGGATTAACTAATGGTGATCCTAATTCACCTTAATTATGCCTCGCCCTGCCTAAACCTCTAAACACACCTATCTGATCTAATATAAAAAAGCAAAATTACTTTGACGTCGATTTCTTCTCTTTACCGGCCTGAGGATGGGTCGTGGGTCTGAAGAAAAAACGGGAGAACCAGAGTGTCATGCGTTCGTGATCATCTCAAAAATGGTACACTTCTCATTCGTCCAAAACTGGGAAAATGTGAGGAACGGTTGCAGTTGACTGAAAAAACAAAGAGGAAACTCGTCTCCAGGAAATAAACCTCTGTGGGTTTCACCTGCGCCTGCGTCTAACGGTCTTTGATCTGGGAATATGGATCTTCTGATCTTCTTGTATCAGACAGATTTCCAGCTTTCAATTTCTTCTGGGAATGGCCAGTGTGGAGGAAAAGTAAACCCGCCTGCGAGCTTCTATTTCTCCAGAGATGCCCCTAATATCGTAAACTATGACTGGAAATGGCAGTTCAAAGCTTGTTTGCTCGGCTTTTTGTAAGCGCTGATGGCGTCAGCTTCGACGCCAGCCTCTGCGCAATAGAGTTGTTTACCTGACCAAAATGGTGGGTGTGACCCCCAACAGAGGGGAGTAGTAATAAGGAGAACTTATTATTTTTGTTTATTCTTACTTTTTTGTCTCCATTTTGTTTCCTGTCAGTGTCCTGTGAACTGCATCACATGGTGTCCTCATCATCCTGATGTTTTCCTGAGTTGCTCTTCTGACTCCACCGTCCAGCTCTGGAAGCAGGATTGCCTGAGTCCTTTGTTAAGCTTTACCTCCAACCATGGGGCAGTGCGTGAAGTCAGGTGGTCTCCAAAGCATGCCACAGTATTCGGTGCTGTTAACGATGGGCAGATTGAGATCTGGGACCTGAATTCCAGCTTGTAAGTCAGATGGAGGGGAAGAATTAGTTTTCTTTGAAAAATCTGTTGATCTTGCAAACTGGACACAAAACTAGACTTAATTTTACTTAAATCTAATGGCCACTGAACCACTGATAAAGAACTGAAGAACTTGCTAGGTGTGGCTGGAGGCATCAAGCTGGAGCTTGATGATGTTTAATAGGTAACAGGTGCTTTTCATCAGCATAGAGAGCACACTGATGGCTCCACCTCACACAACCTGTAAACATGACAACACGGAGAAGGGAAAAGGAAAACAACACACTGGGGAAGACAAGGGGAGGAAATGAACCCTAACAAAATGCACTTCAATCTTACAGTTTGGACCCAGTGATTGTGCAGCCTGCTGCTCCTGGACTGAAGATCACATCCCTTCTGTTTGCGTCACTTACAGACTGTGTTGTGGTAGGAGACAGTTGTGGCCAGGTGACGGTGTACCAGCTGCACAACCTCCCTGTTGGAGGCCAGGTAAAACACAAACACATCAGATAAATGCTGCTTTTGAGGATCATAGAAGGTGGAACTCTGAAGTGCATAAGTGCGGCACTTTAAGCAACCACATAGTTTAACACATACTCAGAATGTGATTTGGAACCTGTTCTTTCAGGGAGATGTTCTGAAGGTCCTCCTCTGCTCTGCATCTTCTAAAGAACTTTAAGAAACATTGATTTGTTGGAACTGGAGCACCACGTGATGCATCTCTAGTCTAAATCTGTCTACAGTTCTTCAGCCAGAAGGTAAAACAAAGTAATAATTTAACTTAACAAGCTGCTGACTTGCTTGACTTTTAACAAAGTCAGTTTCTGGTTTCTTCTGATGGAAGTCACAGCCACACACACTCAGGCAGCTTCGTAGCTGTTCAGACTCAAATGTTTTATAAATTATTTTATTACAATAATTAACATCATATTGCTTAAGATTCCAATCTCTGATTAATTGGTGCATCTCTAGTTGTTAACGTTATTTTAAACTGGCATGAACATAAAAAAGTTGTACGGTCTTCATAGAAACTCGGTTTTGGTTAGCACACTGATATAAATTACATTTTTAATAAAAATGTTTAATATGAAGTGAGGCAGCAATCCTAAGCCTGGTTATGTTGCATGTTTCTTCCTAATGAAAGGAAGTTGTTTCTCTCCACTGTTGCCCTGGGAGACGATAGAAGGAAAGATTCAGAAAAACCTGCTGGCTGTCTGACACAGACAACTTAAAAACTTGCACTTTGTGATCAGCTCAGTCTGATTGTTTTGAATTAGAATTGGACTGAATGTTATAAAACACTTTTTGACAGCACTAATTACACTGAATGAGTTTGGACTCAACTATATGAATATATTAATTAATAATAACAAACAATAATAATGAATGAACAATACCTAACTAGATTTGCATTTAGATTATATTTGTTATGAATTGGTTAATTGAGTTAAGTTAACTGTATTGAATTAAATGTAATTCAGTCATGTTCAGTTATCAGGAATTTGATGCTCTGAGTGCACCTGGAAAAATAATTTATCAATGTTCAGCACTGGTCACATCAACTGTATATTTAGTTTCTGTTCTGACACTTGTACTGTAATGTAATGGTGAAATCCCCTCAGATCGCTCATTTTGCAAGCATGATCACTACAAAAACTTTTTAAAATATTTTCGTGTTTTAAAGCTAATAGACCAGGAGAATTCTTCTGAGCAAAAACTGTCCTACCGAATAGTCTCACAGGTACCTTCAGTGTTCTACTGAATACAACAGACATGTTCTCACATTATGTCAGCCTTTATTCTTCATTTAAGGATCTGCAACACAATGACAGTATCAAACTGTACATCTGGGAAAATGAAAGAGAAATAAACAACTGTTTAAGTAATCCATTCTGTAAACGGCACCTACAAAGGTCAAAGTTCAGCTCTGACCAAACTCACAATCATAATTACAGCTCTGAAGCAAAAAAGTAATTTGTGTGGCAAGATTAGATATTTAGTTGCAAGAAAATAAAGTATATTTACAGACTGGAGAAAAACAGCAAAAAACAAACAAACAAAAATTCATACATGATAAGCTCACAAACCTTTTGGGATACTAAGATTATTTTTGACAGAATAATATTTCCAAAAATGTTTCTTACGATATAAAGTGCTAGTTTTTTGTTTCATCGAATGAAACTTGCTTTTCCTTTGATCGGGAGTGTCATCTCTGTTACCTAGTGTGTGGAAAAATTAAAACATTTTTTTTAACTAAACTTCATTCAAGTTGTATGCTTTGAACTAAAATGTTTATCATATATATATATATATATATATATATATATATGAATCTGAAAGAATAAAGTGCATTTTGCTATGAAAAGTCTTGGCTGTGTCTTTTTCTTCAAACGTTATTTTATTCTCGTTTTTGAGCGTGGCGTTGCATTGAAGGTGATTTCATATTAATTGATCAGTATACTCTAGTCAGTTAATGATTTTAAAGAGACCAAGAAAAGCTTTAAATTGGATAGTACAATAGAGGATATGACACTGTCAAGTATTTTCTCCAGACTGTGATGATTATGAGGTAAACAAAATAAATTAATATCTATTTCCAGTGGACCCAGTTTGTAAAAAACATCAAATCATTACATTCATCAGTACTTTCTAACAAATTATTCCTGAGCTGTTTTTGCATTATGCAACTATAAAAAAAAAAATCCCCATCAAGGATTAAGATCTCCAGTAGAACATCAGTCATCCTCTTCATCCAGCAGGACATTACTGTAATATTCACTTCCAAGGCTGGTTTACCTTTAACGGATGATGATGGGTGTAGTGACGGTACTTCTGCTTGTGCCACAGAACATTTTCGTTGTGCATTAATAAGTGCCTCCTTTGGAAACTTCCATTTGCTTATCTCTAAGAGGATTATTGTCAAAATCAATAGTTAGAAATATAGAGAAAGCAATGTGTTGTTAGCTTAATGTTCTGACAGTCCCACTGTCAGAACATTAAGCACATTAAGTCCCACATAAGAGCTATATGCTTTTAGTATGCCTAGCATTTGACAATCCAAAGTTTCAAACATGTTAATCTCATACATTCAAGTCAAGACGAATGTATTATCCATACCCCTCTTTTATACTGTTGGCTGGTTTTGACCAAGCTAACATTGACAGTGCTGCTTACCAAATGCCACCCAACTCACAACTGTTGGGTGCCTAAAATGTCCCAGGACATCAACCAACATAAAAAACAAAAACAAAATACTTATTTAGAAGTTTTTTTTAAGGTTTTTTTTTAGCGCTTTTACGCTAGAGTGACATTCACCAATGCACACACAGGACAACCTCGGGAAATGGTCCACTACCCTGGATGCAGGAGAAGTTGGGACGTTTCTGTTGTGTTGTTTTTGAGCTCCACTGAAGTTTCTGAGAGCACTTGGAGGAATGGAGATGCTTTATAGCAGCAGTCCAGATGTCATGGTCAGTGTCACAGTAGATTGAGGTTTTAAAGTTCAGTGTAAAACCACTAGCTGTTCATGGGTAATGGAGGGAAAGTGCTCCGTTTTAGGAAAACAATTCTTATCATCTGAACTGTTAATCGAACGTTCTCACAAAACAATGATGCACAGTTAGTCTTTTAATTACATATAAACCTTATGCTGACGCTGTTTAAGGCCTTCCCAGATTCTTGCTGATCCAGTTTTGTGATGTGTTCATTGTCAGAACTGTAACATTGTTCTTCAGGTTGAGTTCAGTGAATCAGTGCAGGCCAGGTGTTAAATAGACTGAGGCTGAAGGGGCTGAGGGGAGAGGCATACAAAATCAAAGGGTAAGAGATGGAAAGACAGAACAAGAAGAAATAGTGCCTGTTCCTCTCAACATGACAGTTATCACCCACCTCTTCATCTGTGTGACGGTGGAGGAGCCTCGTATAAGCTTCTTAGAAGAAGATGGAGGGAGTGAAAGGGTGATTTTAGGTAACTTAAGGGGAGGGACGATAGAACATTGGGACGCCTTTGATGTGTTTAACCTGAAAGACAAGCACAAAGTAATCAGATGTTTATGAGGGTTGCAAGCATTTATGTTTGCATGCATGCAAACAAAGAGCTAAAGATTAGGGTGATGGCAAGGAGGTCTTCCAGCCTTAAAGACTCAACACAGAAGATAAATGGTGAAAATACCAGTGCAAAAAGCTTGTCATTAGTTACATGGATTGATTGATGTAATGCAATGCAGATGTGTCCACTAATTATTGGGTATTCAAAATTGATACTCCTTTTACATCATTTTATTGTCTTAAAAGAGATGCCTGTCTCACCTTGTATCAAATTATTTGGTTGAATGAAAATTATTTCAAATCTAAATCTGCCAGGTGTACATAATTTTGAGCTCAACTCTTTGAAGTGCTGCTCAAAAACACCCTTCTGTCATTTCATATCCTTGTGGGCGGGGGTCCTTTTTTGACAACTTTTTGGGCTATAAAATGGAACCGTCTGCTGTGGCGTGTTACATACCCACCAGCCATGCAACTATTTCTACCCCCTGGTACGACATTCTGTTCCTGCTTTTAAGAGAAAGCCACTTCTCTCTGAAGGAATATGGTAGCACTGCTTAGGTTTACTAAGTTCTGTCTGAAACACTGTCTGGAACAATAACCTTAGCACAAAGGAGACCAAAGATTTGTACATTATGCACAACCATGTCTAGCAAAAAAAGCATATCAGCACAAACAACTCATAACAGGTGCCAAACACGGTAGTGGATAAAAATAACTACTTCTAGTTGTGGCTGCTGTAGGTGGATCAACAAGCTACTAAGTTCTGATGTGTACTTAGTTTACCCATGAGAGCATTGATAATCATGGAACCTTCCTTTTCTCCCTGTGATTTATCCCTCACTGCTATCTTGAGGGGTAAGAGTAAAAAATTAGGGTCATGAAAGTTCTTGCTCCTTGTAAGGAACTTGTTAGCTTGGTTTAGCAAACTACGAATAGCATTTTTTTTAACTGGAAGAAGGAAAACAACTTCAATGTTCTATTAAATTACAGTTTTCCTGTTTTCAATGTTTGAGCTTGATAAGTAAGCAGCTTTCTCTTTTTCCTAACCATAAACACATAAAACAAGCAGCTGTGTTAGCAGACAGTACCTGGAGGAGGAAGAAGCTGAGCTTGGTGTCCGTTTTCCCTTCAGGGCTCTCAGATTGTCTCCCTGGGTTAGACTGGTTTCCTTACAGTTACTCTGCATACATAAAAGCAAAAACTGTGTTACTCTTAGAATACTTATACATGGTTTTAAAACAGGTGGAATTGCCAAAATATTCATCGCCTCACTTCATCCAAACTGTAGGATTTGCACAGAGTGGTTTTGATTGACAGATCATCCATGCTTGACACCAGATGTGACACTGCTTCTTGTTTGCCCTGTGTTACCGGGTCAGAGCTGGGCAGATGGGGCAGCTGTCGATGCTGCTGCTGCCGATTTAACCTCTGCTGGGCGAGTTTCTGTTTGGAGCGATACACGTCTCCCTGTACCCACAAGCTGTGTTGTTTCCTGCACACACACCAATTTACTCATATTAAACAACACACAATAAAGTTACTGCTATGTTCATCATTCTAGTTAAAGATAACTTCCAATTTTGGTCAAGACTAATCTTTTATTGATAGTATTGTATTCTAGTTTTTAACATAATCAAAATCAATTCAAAGCCACTTTAATATGAAGCCGAACAGGTCGTCCAGCGGCCGGCTCCTCTGAGTCCCCTCTATTAGGCTCAGAACCAATGGGGACAGAGCCTTTTGCTCTGCTGCCCCCCGGCTCTGGAATAGCTTCCCTCCAGCGCTGAGAGAAGTGCAGAGTCTGGATTCTTTTAAAGTTGGACTGAAGACATTCCTGTTTAGGAAAGCTTTTAACTTTACTCTAGTGTCTACTCTTGTTTTAATTGTAGCACTCTGAGATTCCTTGGAATGAAAAGTGCATTATAAATAAAATGTATTATTATTTATGAATTATGCGTCACATTCACTTGCACCGTAGAGGGACCCTAAAGGTGTAACATTATTCCAGTTACAGGTTATGCACAGTCTCAGCTGCTTAGTTTGCTTTCTCTATAGACCCAGACTAAGACCATGTAGCATACCTTTTCTGCTATTTGACAAATTGTTAACTGAAGGATTGTTTTTAATTCCTCGTCCCATATATATTTTTTTTGTTTGTTATGACAATGTGCTATTATTGATAGCCAAACAAAGACTTCAGAGCATTTTTCCTGGAGTCGGTGTGATAATGTCTCTAATTTGATAACAGATTTAGAACTATTTAGATCTATCCTGCTACAATGCATGTCCGGTATGTGTTGGCTTCTGATTTAGTGTTCTTGCTGACGTGATATAGACTTCTGGAAAGAGGCTTTTTATCGCTGACAAGCTTATAGATTTGTTAGTGTGTTGTCAGAGCTCCACACTTCAACAAAAACATGCTGTCTGTGGGACTTACTGATCCATTGTTCAGACATCTATCGTTTTAAGGAAATGGCTGTTTGCTATTTATTCCCTGCCATCCTAAAAGAAAAGACTTCTGATGTTTCGCATTCCAATATAGGGAGACATTACCTAAAAAAACTCCCCTTTTGCTGATGGATGCATAAGGCCAAACATTGTCTTCAGCCACAAACACCTGTGCTGAGAGTGAGCTAAAGCTGTGGCTAGCATTTTGTGACGTGATCCCCAAGGCCAACTCAAGACACTTTGCCAATATTTCCCAGCCTGGAGAGGCAGTGGTAGGATAATGAAGAACGCTGCCAGTGTGTGACCCCTGGACGAACAAGAGACTGAAGTCTTCTGCCATAAAGGTGGGGTTTTTTATGATACTGGACAGTACGATTCAAGGTCACAGAACCAACTTTAAACATGTTTACCTCTAGCTCCTCATCTTTTGAGAGACAGTTAGCTAGATGATCAGAGAAGACAAGGAGACTTTCTGACACAGGTTCAGGAAAAAGACTGAGAAGGCCTTATAGGTGTTAGAGCTTCACTTAGTTTACTGATAGGTTGCTGGAGGTTCATTCATTATTCTAGCCAAAGCCTTTTTATTTTTCAGTTCAATTAAATTCAGTATTATTTATATAGCACCAATTCACAACGCATGTTGTCTCAAGGCACTTTACAAAGTCAATTCAATCGAATCATACAGATTTCAAGTCAGGTACATACATTCCAATTAATCCTAACTATCAAACAGTGCAGGTAGATTCAGTTTATTGTTCAAATTGGTTAAAAAGTTTTTCTGTCTAAGGAAACCCAGCAGATTGCATTCAGTCAGTGACTTGCAGCATTCCCTCCTCCTGGATGAACATGTAGAGACAGTGGACAGTCACTGGCGTTGACTTTGCAGCAATCCCTCATACTGAGCATGCATGTAGCGACAGTGGAGAGGAAAAACTCCCTTTTAACAGGTAGAAACCTCCAGCAGAACCAGGCTCAGTGTGAGGGGCCATCTGCCACGACCGACTGGGGGTTTGAGAGAACAGAGCAGAGACACAAAGAGAACAAAGAAGCACTGATCCAGGAGTACTTTCTATGGGGAAAAAGTGAAACATTAAGGGTTATAACTCCTTTACTGGCTTCATCTAAGAGAGAAAGACAGCTAAGCAGATTAACTCTAATCCAGCTTCCAAGCCTAGAGTATGAAAGAGAGCACACACAGTTAGTCACAGTAGAAGCTCAGTCAGTAGCTATGTCTAGGAGAAAGACAGGGTTAAACACTGAAAGACAGGGCCACGTGTATCATCTGTAGAAGGTAGAAGTTGTAGTAGAGAATCAATGTAGTATTGTCAAAGGGAAGATGAAAGAAACCAGACCTAACAATGCAGATGACCTGAAGGCTGCTATCAAAGCAATCTGGAATTCCATCCCACCTCAGCAGAACCACTGGCTGAGCTCCTCCATGCCACACTGCGCTGATGCAGTAATTCATGCAAAAGGAAACCCAACCAAGTATCGAATACATCAACCTCACGATCTTGGAAAATAAAGTGTAAATAGCTGATAATGTTGCCCAGTGCATTTAAGTGGTTATTTAATGCTTATTTATTTATCTGTAAAATTTGAAGTACATGGTCTTTTATTTTGAAATCTGGGCTTTTATTTTGTTAGTAATACCAGTAGAGGATGCGAATCTCGTTCAGTAGAAAACTAGGGAAAGTTAGGGTTTTCATTATCTGTAAGCCATAATCATCAAAATTACAAGAAATAAACACTTGAAATATGTCTCTCTATGTGGAATAAGTCTATATATGAGATTCACTTTCTGATATGAGTGACAAAAATCTTGAACTTTACACAATATTCAAATTTTCTTTTAGATACACCTGTATATACACTCCACGTCATCTGCTCATGAATATTAATGACTTCCTTGGGTTAATATTGACCTAAACTATAAGAAATCATCCCGGGAACAGGCGTCACCAAAATGATAGCAAAGCCTTAAACTTACTCTTCTAAGAAGTTCTGCTGGGGACCGATTATTGACCCAGGTCGGCAGATTCTGATCCAAGCAATAGCCTCAGCTGCGGTGAACCGAAAGTGCTTCATCAGATAGCAGGCGATCAGGGTGCCTGTACGCCCCAAGCCAGCTAAGATTGGAAAATAATACATTCAGGATATGCAAGACTTTTAGACTGCAATAATAATATAATAGACCAAAATCAGCTGCACCTTTACAGTGCACGGCTACAGCTCCTTCTGCGCTTTCACACACATGCAGGAAGCGTCTAATGATCAGGTCAGAGGGTGTCGAGCCATCCATGAAGAAGAAATCATGGTGTTCGAATCCTGCGTGCTCAAACCGTCTGCTCTCATACAACTTCTTGTTCAGGCGAACCACAGCAGTCACATTGCTTTGGCGGAAGTGTTCAAAATACATCTCAGGTGCATGGAGAGGATAACCTGAAAATTCAGGAAAACCAAAGATGAAGAACGTTACAGTGCTTTTAAGAAAAACTTTTTCACCATCCTCCATAAAATCCATTATCACCTAACTAGTATGAGTCTGTGTGTAGTTTCATCTCAGTTTAAATCCAAATGTTCTGTGAAGATCTCAGGCAGCATGGTGAAGAAGGTGCTCTGGACAGGATGCTTATCCAAAATGCTATGTGTGGCAGATAACTAACACTGCATATCAGCTTGGCAGCATCATGCTGTGGGAATGCTTTTCTCAGCAGGGACAGGGAGGATGGTCAGAGTTGATGAGGAAAGGGATACAGCTAAATGAAGGACAATGGATCTACTTCACAATTTAGTAGCTACTTTGTGTTGGTCTGTCACATATAATACAACCAAAAAATACAGTGAAATATATCTATAACATAATGAAAGATGAGGGTTGGGCAAAAAACGTTTTGATTTTTGAAGACCTAATGGTTCGTTTAATTTAACATCCTTCTGATTATCTAAACCAGAGAAAATGTCTGCTGTCTGCAGCAGTCTTGCTCTGTCCTTTTAAATTTCCACTAGTAATGAGCAGTTGTTGGGATTCAGATTTTACTCACCATTCTCTACCTTGTTTCGAGCATGAGGGCTGCTGAATGCCAGAATCTTTCCTGGGAGAATCCAATTCATGTCTCCATTTTCAACTCGCTGAAATTAGATACAGTAAAGTAGCAAAAAGTTTGCAGTGGTGGTTACTCAGTAATGTGCTTCAGTTATTTACACAGGAGATATGAAAACCCTGAGTCATGGCCAAAGGTTATGAAACTGGCACAAATGTTGTGTTTTAGAGACTTCCCTCTTTTAGTTTTTGCGGTGACAGTTCATACTATTTTCATATTATTGTCCAAAGTCATCAGATGCATGATGTTTCCCTGCAAAGATCTTTATCGGTTTCAAAACTTTACTTTTAAATGAAACTCAATTTTTATTCTGATAAAGAAGAAAGAAATATGTTGCCACCAGTGCAGAGCTTGCTTAACATTGGCAACAGGTGGCTGTGAGTGCATCTGTACAAAGTGAGATGTAGATGTGTCACAGGAGCCCATTACCATAAAAAAATAACTTAGGACTTTTGGGTTCTACATCTATTTATTTTCCTATACGGTTCTCCTTAAAATCATATTTATACAATATGCTCAAAGCATAGTTCTAGCAACCCTTAAGCTAACTTAAGGGTTGCTAGAACTAACCACTGTTACCTCATAATGTTCATATTCTTCAGTACTGAAAGTTTCAAAATCCAGGAAGCCATGCTGTAATGCCTGCAAGAGAGAAATGAAATGATACTAAAATAAGAGAGAGGGTAACTTTCACTTCAGGGAGGGAGAAGGCTGTGCACAGTACAAACCTTTCGTAATCCCTGTAAGCAGTCCAAGACAGTGAGGTTGAAGGTACACTCTCCCACTGCTGCATCCCTGTTTGACACACACATGATTATAGTGCATGCATATTGGAATGAAGGGTGTAAAATGCAGTTTGCTACTGCTTGAGGATAGAGTAGGTTACTTTTGCAGGGATGTCTTTATACAGTATATTTCTGTTTTGTTTTTTTTTCCATTTTAATGATTAGCTAAGCATGTTAGGATGAAATGCAGTGCTGTGCACACAGTCTGAGTCCTCAAGTGGTCAAATAATTAGCTGATTAACTGGAAATTGTCAGCATGTCCTGCTACTTCAATGTTTAGTATGGCGAGCTGAGTGAATATTCATCAGTGGAGACTGCATAACAAGACATTAAGTAATGTTATTCTGCATGTTTTCTGAATAGCCCCATACTTCTTGATAGAAGAAATTAGTATTAAGAAGATGCAGCCAAAAAATGGTGCTGTACTTCACATTTTTATTTAAAAACATTCAGATTTTTTCAGTTGTGTTACATGTAATCACCTCCCGCCCCACATAACCTGACAATGAGTTAAAAGGAGAAGACAAAAAATAAATAGTTGCGCACTCGCGGCACCGCAAATGCGCAACTACTCGCACTGTTAAAGAGGACTACGTTCTGGAGAAGTCCAAAAAGCAGTTCACTCCAGGGCCGTCGACCTGCCTCGTTCATTCCCCGAAAAGTTAAACGCCTCGAACATGGCTCATTTCAGAGCAACCGCGTAGCCAACCGGAGAGTGGTGGCCTGGTGCGTGTGTGTGTTCAGGAACAGGTGGAAGCAGAGTGGTGGAACCCAGGCTGAAGATAGCGGTAAAACCTGAATGCTGACCCAGAATGAGCTAATTGTACGTTACAGCTAATCACTGATTCAACCAGCAAGACGTGAGATTAATAACTGTTATATTAGTACCGATAAGGTCCAGGATGAGGCTCTATGCTATATTTTAAACACCACAACTTAACACCCTTTCTCATTCTCAGAGTCCTCTCAGAGAGCTCCTATCCTAGCCTAAACATTATTGGCAACGAGTCTCAGCTTAAGAGTGATTAAGTTTGCTGCTGAGAGCGGCTCTGAGCGAGGAGACGACAGAAATTCCTATCTTAGTGAGGAGGTGTGGTTGACCCTGTTGCTACAGTGGGGAGAACAAGTATTTGATACACTGCTGATTTTGCAGGTTTTCCCACTTGCAAAGTAAGTAGAAGTCTTTAATTTTTATCATAGCTACTCTTCAACTGTGAGTGATGGAATCTTAAAATAAAAATCCAGAAAATCACATTATGTGATTTTTAAGTAATTAATTAGCATTTTATTGCCTGACAAGTATTTGATACACCAGAAAAACTAAACTTAATATTTGGTACAGAAACCTTTGTTCACAATTACAGATATCAGACGTTTCCTGTAGTTCTTGACAAGGTTTGCACACACTGCAGCAGGGATTTTGGACCACTCCTTCATACAGATCTTCTCCAGATCCTTTAGGTTTTGGGGCTGTTGCTGGACAATACGGACTTTCAGCTCCCTCCAAAGATTTTGGATTGGGTTCAGGTCTGGAGACTGGCTAGGCCACTCCAGGACCCTGAGATGCTTCTTATGGAGCCACTCCTTAGTTGCCCTGGCTGTGTGCTTCGGGTCGATGTCATGCTGGAAGACCTAGCCACGACCCATCTTCAATGCCCTTAATGAGGGAAGGAGGTTTTTGGCTAAGATCTCCTGATACATCCTCCCCTCAATACGGTGCAGTCGTCCTGTCCCCTTTGCAGAAAAACATCCCCAAAGAATGATGTTTCCACCTCCATGCTTCACGGTAGGGATGATGTCCTTGGGGTTGTACTCATCCTGGGCCTGGACATGCGCTGGCTTGAGCGGGGGACCTTGCATGCGCTGCAAGATTTAAATCCATGGCGGCGTAGTGTGTTACTTATGGTCTTTGAGACTGTGGTCCCAGCTCTCTTCAGGTCATTGACTAGGTCCTGCTGTGTAGTTCTAGACTGATCCCTCACCTCCCTCATGAACATTGATGCTCCACGAGGTGAGACCTTGCATGGAGCCCCAGACTGAGGGAGATTGACCGTCATCTTGAACTTCTTCCATTTTCTAATAATTGCATTAACAGTTGTTGCTTTCTCATCAAGCTGCTTGGCTATTTTTCTGTAGCCCATTCCAGTGCAATAGTCATGCAGTAAAATGCAAATTAATTATTTAAAAATCACACAATGTGATTTTCTGGATTTTTGTTTTAGATTCCGTCACGCACAGTTGAAGAGTACCTATGATAAAAATGAAAGACTTGTACATGCTTTGCAAGTGGGAAAACCTGCAAAATTGGCAGTATATCAAATACTTGTTCTCCCCACAGTATGTGTGACACTGTCTTCTAAGAGCTGTGATTAATTGTTTAAAGAAACAACAAAAAAACAAATGTGCTCCTAGTACTCATTGGAGGAAAAATTAACGGATAGAATTTAGACTAGATTCAAAAATGTGTAAATTATGATGATAAAACTTATCAAAATTAAATTAACTGTTACAGCTTCAACATATTTGAACGTAGCTTATTTACATACTGATCATTATGTTAATTTGCTTATTATGTTTACTCGTCATGCTGATTGTTTCCATACTGCATCTATGTCATATTAATTTATTACTAATATTAAAATTCAGCATTTTACTGTGATCTCCTTCTTGTATAATGAGGTTTAGTTTAGTAAAATGACCAAAACAAACCGGAGAAAAAAGGTGGGGTAAACCGAACTGAACAGGAGCAGAGCCTGCTGGTGGAGAAGAGGGGAGTGTTGAAAGGTAGATTTGGTCCGGGGATCATGGTGGGAACAAACAGGCATTCCCAGCAGATCGATGCATACCTCTGCTTTCAGCACCATTCTGGAATGTGAGCAGCTCTGGTTCCTGCTGCATTCAGAAGCTAGAGAGGAAATTGCAGCACACCAGAGAACTTCTCCACAGATGGGGAGTGTTGGAGATGACCATTTAGGCTGAGGCTGCTGACATCATCATGTACAATACAGCAAATACTTATTCAGCTCATTTACTTCTTCCTTCTATGTATATACTGCTTAGATTATTGTACTTCATCTTGTCTAGAGTTTGTATTTATGTATATATATTGTTTGTATATATATATATATATAAAATATATATATATATATATAATATATATATATATATATATATATATATGTATGTATAAATATTTTTTTACATTTTTTTCCAAATGAATTTTTTAAAAGCATTTTAAAGTAATAGTAATTTTGTTCACTTTTTATTCAGGGTTATTTATTATTATTTCTATTAGTTATATATCCTTCCTAATATTATCTTATTAGAGGTGCACCTTTAATCTGTCCTGCTGCTGAAACTATTTAATTTCCCCCTAGGGGGAAGATAGGGTTAATCTTATCTCTATACCAATAATTGTATGATTGTTATAGAAGTTCATGTGCTCATTTACTCAATTGTTTAGGGAGTGGATCCCTGCGTGGTCGAGCCAGTAGTGTTTTATTAATTCACTGATGTTCATTGTTGGAGAATATCTCTCGTTTCGCTGTGTCTTTCCTCCATCTTGCCTGCTTAAGGTACTCTTAGGTTCAGTAACAGTCCTCCTCACTACTCTTAACATTTCCTCACATTAGGAGCTCTCTTAAGGACTAAGATGCTTTGTGAATAACTTTTATCTTACCGAGGGAAAATTCTAAGAAAAATCTTAGAATTCAAGAAATTCTAAGATTATTCTTTTAAGTGTTAGAATTCTTTGTGAATACGGGCCTTTAACTAGATAACATAGACTGAACAGAGCTTCTTTGAGGCAAAGTTTGACTTTTATTAAACCTTTATACAAAAAAAAAACAAAGAATTAGCATTTTCAATGCTAATGAAATAGGACTACCTTTAAAAATAGTCAAGCATAAAAGAGTCACATAGGACTAACAGACATGCACGCAAACACTCATACCTAAGAAAAATATAGAGTGATCAATTAGTCACATGTTCAGATTGCGGGAGCAAGCCAGAGAATCAGAAGAGAACCAAGTATGACTGAAAGGAAATGCAAACTCTATTCAGTGAGACCTCGGGCTGTGATTAAACATAGTACCTTCTTGCTGCAAGGCAACAGTGGCAACAACGGAGCACCGTTTGTGACCTATGACACCTATATTTGTGAAAAACAAATATTTGCACTTTTTCCAAAATTCTAATGATCTTATCTCATTCTCGGAAACCATTATTATCATCTAGTCTCATGAGCTGGATCTATCGTTACACTCTATGTTTAGCTGAGCCATTGCTGTAAAGTAGCTAGTTAATTGGTTAAAATTCCTAGAAACTGAATTTTCTGTCTGTTCAGCAGAGGAGAGAACGCTACCAAGGGGCAGTAACTGGTACATGTTTGTGTGTGTACCTGAATGGCAGGTAGGCTGTATTATTTCCTGAGATTAGAGTCCTGTAGGCTTCATCTGGACTCCTTTTCAAATAGATAACCTAGAGAGCAAAGGTCAAACTCGGTTACTGACAATGAGAAACCAGACAAAGAGGCATACTAATGGAGTGATGAATGAGAGGGTAAATGAAACAATATTTACAGAGTAGGCACTGATGAGAAAAGCAGCATTGGCTCTCTTCTTCTGGTCATAGCTGGTGTAGTGGACCAATTTCTTTTTAGACATTGTGAAGGACTATTCAGAAGAAACACAAAAGAAACAACAATCAGTGACAGATAAACAACATAAGGGGGCAGAACTACAAATGAGTAAAACCTTCAGCATTACCTTGAGCTTCTTGTTGAGTTTGCAGCAGTATTTGTAGAGCATGGCAAGATTAAGGGGCCCAAAGTCTGCATAGAAACTAGAACATATTGTGAAACATGTTATGTAATCCCATTTGCTTGTTTTTAATAATTAAAAAATAAAATTTGTAACAGTATATTATGTTATATATAATTTAATAATATGTACAAAAGGAGTTATCTTCCCTTAAAATCCAACATGGCTGACTCTTACTTTAACAATGCAATATTAAAGGATTTTTTTTTTGCACGTCAGTCAGTTTATATCTGTCCAGCCACACGTATCATCCACAACTGGACAGTTTGAAATAGCAAATAGCAAACTATTACATTGTTGGGATGCATTAACAGGATGTGGTACCAGTAATACTGACTGGCCAGATCACTGAGGACAAGCAAACTAAACTAAATTTCTGAGCTGCTATGGTTAGGCTGGGTATGATGGCACTCCCAGATCCAAGCTCTGACTTCAAAGGAAAATGGGATAATACTTATTTCATGGTCATGGGGGGCCGGGGTCTCCATTAGTCATTTACTGACCCTGAACAAGGTACCAGTTTAGCACAAGGCAACACAGAGACACACAGGACAGACAGTCATACATACTCTTCCCAGGGTAATTCAGTGCCCTACATGTATTTGTTTTAGACTGTGGGATTAAATTGGATTCCTGAGAGAAAAGTACCGGCCCCACAGGAAGAAAAAGCAAACTCCACCTAGAAGGGCCCCAGCTGGCAGGACCTTATTTCTTTACAGCAATATAAAGTCCTGCCAGTGCTAAAAGTGTGGCACTATGCAGCCCTGCTTGTTCCAATAATACCAGAATAACACAATATGCAAAACTGTCTCTTTTTAAAAGGAGCCCAGCTGCACAGAAATGTAATCTTTTGACAGCTTAGCACAGTCAAAATTCTGGAGTAAAATATTTGCTGAAGGAGCTCCACCCTTTACTATGAAGTCCAACAACAGAGTCTGAGTATGGTCCCAATAGTGATTTTTTTAGAGACATCTCTTTTATATATGTGGGGTTGTTGCATTATGTTCACACTATGCATGATTATATGCATTTTTGTACATTTTCAAAATCACCCTACTGAGTTGCACATTTCATTTAATATGAGTATGCTATTTCTAATAACTGTACATTAGTTTTTCTGATGTAATTTTTTTCTCTTACTTTACAGTATCCTTATTTGTTTTTGTATTTGTTGCCTTTGTGTCAATCTGCCTGCTTCCATTTGCCTTCCACGTTTCTGCTATACTGAAATTTCCCCTCTGAGGGAAAATAAGGAATAGTTTGTTTTATTTTTCTAAATCCTATGTACTAAAAATAGTGGGGTGAAGAGTTAGGCATCATGCACTTGAATAAGTCAGGAAAATAGCTTAGCTTGGATATGTGAAAGTAAACTCCTAAAAATGTCCACCCCTTCAGCACAATTTATGAACCCAGCACAAAACATGTTGGACATCTGAAAAACATGATTTGGGGATCAAACTGTCTGCCATAAAAAAGGACTTTGTATTCGGGTGCTTTTTGTTTTGCCTCCATTATAAGATGTTTTTTGTTATTGTAGCGGAATCAGTTTTGGATTTCCCATTAGACAAGTCTGGTAGGGATTTAGTGCTGATGGACTAAATTCTTCTCTACTGTTGTAATAGCGTTAAATACAAAGGTTCACTATAGTGTCAGGAGTCTGCAAAGCACCGTTTCTAGTAGAGATTAAACCTTTTCACAATCTTAAGAGCCAAAACTTTCATTTGCTTAAACCAAACTGGTCTGGCACCATGTGAATGCTGAAGTACAATCTAGTACATGAAGGAATTCATCTCCTCTGGTGAATATGCTTTAATTTGTTGGGAAAATATCACTGCAGACCTTGTGGTTTTACATGTTTTCAGTAAAATTTCTGATTTATTTATTTATTTTTTTAACCGTATCCTGTCCAGCAGAGTAGCGTTCAGAATTGTGGTCTGAGTGCCAAGAAAAAGCCCAACATATTTACTTTCACACGTCGAGCATTACGACTAATGCTTTAATGCTCTGCTTGATGTTTATAAAAGTAACTTTATTAAAACCTCTTTGGGATTATTTCAGTTGTTCTGGACACGGAGAAGGAAACGAAAAGGAAAAAATAAGAAGCACGAAAGAGAGAGAGGTGGGGCAAAAAGAAAAAGGGGGGAGAAGGAGAAAAGAATGGAGGAGAGAAAGAAGGATGAAGTGATTACAAGTTAACACCCTGCTTGCTTCTACACCTCCAGAGACATATATAATAGCATCATTGTTACCAAAAAGTGAACAGTACTTATCAATGCAAGATGTATTTAGTGGTAAATGTGGCTCAATATAGAACAGTTGTGGGTGCCAGAGAATGCACCGGTACAAAGCCCGGCAACATACCCGCCAGGACCCAAGCCCCCAAAAGCCAGCCGGGTCCCTGGGGGTGACACACCCTAGGAACCCAGAACCCCCAAGACCACCCCAGACCCGCCCAAGAACAGCACAGCAACCAGGCCAGTAACCTAGGTCCACCGGCACAAGCCCCCAAAGCCCCGCATGCAGCCACTAGATGTCGCCTATGAGAGCCCCCAAAGCCTCCCGCGACAGACCCCCCAGTGACCCCAGCCAAGGGACACCCCAAATGTGCCGCCACCCCCCCATATCCGCAACAACGCAACCCACAGACGAATAGAGGAGCTCAGAGAGATTGATCTGATGTGGAGGCAGAGGCTGTCTCCAGACTTATATAATCCAACAAAAAGTTTCTATACTGGTTAAAATTAAAAAGGTTTTTATTTTTCCAGTTCATGAGGATAGTTTTCTTAGCGATACATAAGGCAGTGAAAACCGTGTGAACTGAATTTGTCTCTATGGTGACATCATCTAAGTTGTCCAACAAGCTAACTGAGGGGGAAGGTGAAATATTACATCTCAGACACTTTGATAAGTCTTCACATATCCGGCACAGGAACCTCTGAACAGGTGTACATAACCATAGTGCGTGGATGTAATTGTCAGGTATATTGTCTGTGCACTGTAAGCATGTATTAGACAGTACAAAACCCACCCTGAACATCCGTTGACCTGTATAGTGTACTCTATGAAGGATTTTATATTATATTAATTTCAAACTGGTGTTACTAGTCATTTTAAAAGTTCTAGAACATATCTGAGACCAGAATGTTTGGTTAAAGTTCACTGATAAATCCACCTCCCATTTTGTAATAGGAAGGGCAATTGATTCATCTATATTAGACAGTGTCCTGTATATGTTAGACATTAATTTGGGGGGGGTTGAGTTTTAGGAACTCTAGTACACTTGATGACATTTGTAACCCAATGTGTTTAAGCCTAAATTTATTTTTTATTATAGATTTAATTTGTTGATATTCTAAAAATGTATTCTTGTCCATCCCATATTGTTTAATTAATCTGTTAAATGGGATGAACTGAATCCCTTCAAATATATGTTTCAGGTATTCAACTCCTTTACTCCTCCAATCTGGAAAGTTTATTGTAATATTTTTTGTAGGATGTCAGGGTTGTTCCAGATGGGTGTACGTCTGGATGGCATTAGTGAAGGCCCTGTCATTTTTAGATATTCCCACCATGCTGTCAGAGAGAAGCTGATATTTAGGCTTTTAAAGCATACATGTCGTTTTATATTTGAGCTAATAAATGGTAGATCTGAAATCTTGCTATTATTACAGAATGCGTGTTCTACATCTAGCCAGGGTTCATCTAGAGGACTGTGTTTAAACCATTTTGAGATATATTGTGGCCTATTGGTGAAAAAGTAATGGTGAACGTTAGGCAGATCTAGTCCTCCTTTACCTTTGGTCCTTTGTAGTGTTTTTAAGCTGGGTTGTGTATTAGGGGAATTGTGAAAAGAACAATTATTTGGAAGAATTGTCTATTTTAACCAATTTATAGAATAATCCGAAATTCTTGAGAAAGAATTTATTAATCCAATTACCTGAGAGACAAAGGTTTTCGAATGCTGGAGAAAAAGTAATTATCCGCATAAAGACTGATATTATGTTCAATATTCATGCATTTTATGCCTTTAATATCTTTAGTTTTCCTGATTGCTGGTGCTAGTGGTTCAATAAAAATAGCAAATAATGTCCTGAGACATGCTGCTGGGAAACTGTAAAATATTTTTAACCAGTTTATGAAAGAGTTTCCAAAACCAAATTTGGTCAAGGCTGCAACCAAGAATTTCCAGTTAACTCTATAAATTGCTTTTTCTTCATCTATAATATATTAATCCCAATATTTTTACTGTAGGAATAGTCTATTAAATAAATAAAAAAAAAAACTTACTTTAAATGTGGAAATATTAGCAGATTTTGATGTCTGTTTCTCTATTATTGATACAACTGATATTACTAATTTGACATTATTGAAAAGCTGCAGATTCTAATATATTTTTCTTTAGAAGGAAAGGGTATTTCTGTATCAGACACAGAACTCATCAGATCATGGATGAGGTGACAAAAAGTTGACTTTTTCTTTCAAAATAAAAACATTTTAACCATTTCACAAATAGGTTTACATTATCTGGTTTGGTTTTACAAAACAGATTCCTTAAGGGTGGTACATTTGGTTTTATTTGTCTTAAATGCTCCACTGGCTGCACCTAAATGTGTGGCTGAAACATAAGCATGGTAGGGGTTGTTGTTTTTGCCTACTCTAATGAGCCAGTGCAGAATGGGTCCTTCAACTAAACAGTAAAATTTTAACCTACTTATATCTAAGTTACTAATATTGGAAGGAGTTACAACAGTACTGCAGTTTTCTGTTTTCAGTTGATTCTGTCCATGTTCTTTTGTGATCACAGTGCAAAGATTTTAATTCAGCTTAATTAGGACGAAACTGAAGTTTTAATAGATAATGATGTGGGAGAAGGAAACTTACAGTAAAAGTTCAAACTCTTGGAATGAACTATTCAGATCAAATTAAAAATCATAGTGTTATGTTTGACTCAAGTGTATGTTTCCTGCTTCACATAAAACTGATACAAAGAATGGATCATGTCACTGGAAGAACACTGCCAGAGTTCTACTGTTTCTCTCCGTCCAGTGCAGTGAGTTTCATGCATGCTTTTAGAAACTGCAGAATAGATTATTACTTTTCAAATCAATTTAAATCAGTTTATTTATATAGTACCAATTCAGAACACATCTCAAGGCACTTTACAAAGTCAGTTCAATCGAATCATACAGATTTCACCTCAGGTACCTACATTCCAATTAATTCTATCCAACAGTGCAGTCGGATTCAGTTTATTATTCAAATTGGTAAAAAGTTTTATATCTGAGGAAACCCACTGCAAGCAACAGTGGAGAGTCGCTTGCATTGACTTTGCAACAATCCCTCATACTGAGGATGCATGTAGTGACAGTGGAGAGGAAAACTTCCCTTTAACAGGAAGAAACCTCCAGCAGAACCAGGCGTAGTGTGAGCGGCCATCTGCCACCACCGACCTGGGGTTTGAGAGAACACAGAAACACTGATCCAGTAATACTTTCTATAGGAAAGAAAAGTGAAACATTAATTGTTGTAGCTCCTCTAGTCGCTTCATCTAGGCAAGAAAGACAGCTAAATAGATAAACTCTGAACCAGTTTTCAAGTCTGGAGTATGAAAGAGAGCACATACAGTTAGTCACAGTAGAAGCTCAGTCAGTAGCTATGTCTTGGAGAGAAACGGGGTTAAACACTAAACGACAGGGCCACGTGTGTCATCTGTATAAGGTGAGCATTAAGTTATTGGCAGCAGCAGGTTGGCCGATGGCCCCCTCCAGGAAGGTGCCACAGCTAAACACAGTGCCAGGCCAGGTGTAGCTTCTAGAAAGAGAAAAAACAGAGAGAGAACATAAGGTAAAAAAGTGAAATAACATAAAATAACACAAAACTGGAGAGTAGTATGAGGATGTCGCGAAGAGAGTGAAAGTGGTCATTATGTCCTCCAGCAGCCTAAACCTATAGCAGAATAACTACAGAGACAGCTCAGGATAACCTAAGCCACTCTAACTATAAACTTTATCAAAAAGGAAAGTTTTAAGCCTAGCCTTAAAAGTAGACAGGGTGTCTGCCTCACGGACTAAAACTGGGAGCTGGTTCCACAGGAGAGGAGCCTGATAACGAAAGGATCTGCCTCCCATTCCCATTCTACTTCTAGAGACTAGGAACCACCAGTAAACCTGCAGTCTGAGAATGAATTGCCCTGTTAGGAATATATGGAACAATCAGATCTCTGATGTATGATGGAGCCAGATCATTAAGGGCTTTATATGTGAGGAGGAGAATTTTAAATTCTATTCTGGATTTAACAGGGAGCCAATGAAGGGAAGGGGATCCTAGAAACCTGTTTAATATGGGATTTAAATGACATGTCCTGGTCAAAAAAAAAAAACACCAAGGTTTTTTACTTTATTACCAGAGGTCAATTTAATGCCGTCCACATTAATTGATTAACTAAGTAGTTTCTTTTTCAAGGATTCTGGTCCAAAGACAACAACTTCTGTTTTGTCTGAATTTAGAAGCAGAAAATTTTAAGTCATCCAAGTTTTAATGGCTTCAAGACATGCTTGTAGTCTATCTAACTGGTTGGGCTCATCAGGATTTATGGATAAGTAAAGCTGAGTGTCATCAGCGTAACAGTGAAAATGTATCCTATGCTGCCTGATAATTTTACCTATTGGAAACATATATATAGTCAAGAGCACGGAACCCTGTGGTACTCCACAATTAACCCTGGAGTTTAAAGATGATTTATCATTTACATGAACAAACTGGAATCTGTCAGACAGATAAGATTTAAACCAGCCTAGCGCTGTTCCCCTGATCCCTACAGCATATTCCAGCCTTTGTAAGAGATTATTGTGATCGACTGTATCAAATGCAGCACTGAGATCTAACAGAACCAGTACAGACACAAGTCCATTATCTGAGGCAATAAGAATATCATTAGTGACTTTCAGCAGAGCTGTTTCAGTGCTATGATGAGCTCTGAAACCTGACTGAAACTCTTCAAACAGATCATTGCTGTGTAAATGCTCACACACTTGATTAGCAACTATTTTCTCAAGAATTTTAGATAAAAACGGAAGAGTGGACAAAAGTCTGGAATTTAGTAAATTATCTTGATCAAGTGAAGGTTTCTTAAGTAAGTGTTTGATTACAGCAAGCTTAAAAGTCTGTGGTTCTGATCCATTTACTGACGATAGATTCATCAAATCTAAAATGGGGCTGGTAATCAGAGGGAACACTTGCTTAAATAATTTAGTTGGGACTGGGTCTAACATACAAGTTGAAGGTTTAGATGAAGCTAATATTTTTTAATAACTCAGGAAGCTCCACTGGATAAAAGCAGTCGAAACTATGATCAGATTCTGCAGTTCTACATGTTTCAGATTAGATAAGAATTCAATTGCAGAAACTTTAAAAGGAAAAGGGTTCTTAATCAGTAAAATAGAAAAATCTACAAGGTAGATAGGACATACAGCGCAGCAGAGGAACAGGCAGTTCAACAGAAGGATCAAGCAAGGAACAAAGAGAACCAGTGAGTATATATACTGATGCAGGAGATAAGAAATGACATGCGAACCTGAGGACCTAATCAGAAGGAATGAGTCGCAGCTGAGGGAGAGAGAACTAATTAACCAAATGGGGCAAAGCAGGTAGAGACATAAAGAAACCCAAGGAAAAATCTAACAGGAGATAAATCTAGATGTAGAAATAACAAGAAAACACAAAAGCATAAACTAATAAGGAAAACACCTAGCAAGAATAAGCAAAAGGAAATATCTTAAGAAAGCAGGACCTAAAGAACCTAATAAACAGCAAAGAAATAGTCAAAATCCAACGACTGAAATGACTGTGACATATTTGGATTTTCTAGAGCAATCTTACTTTGTCTACTTTGTCATTTCCACTTTGATGTCTGACAATGATGGCATTTAAATGAATTGTCAAGGACATGAAGTCTATTGATGTCTGCATACACGATTAAGTGTCTGGTCTGAATGGCATCATGGAGAGGGTTTGTTCTAAATCCCTTTACATCATGAGGGCAGCGCGCAGCTCGCTGATCTCATCTTGGCCTACATCTTACAGCGGGATCATAAGCATTGGCTAAACATGTACATGATCATGAATGAGTATGTTCTGTTACAAACGCACTAACTAGTCTGGATTCCTCTTCTTAAAATGACTGCATGTTTTACAATCTAACTGTAAAAGGATTGCTCTATTATAATATGTTACAAATGTTACAAATGTAGTAGTTTATCCACATGAAAAAAAACCAAAGCTTAGTGAAAAGCACTTTGGTCTACTGGTTTATCTATGAATTTGAATGTGGAATCAGAATCACACACTGATGAAGTCACTATATTCAAAAAGGGCAGTTTAACCAGTTGGTCAGTGGCATTGACATCTGCTAATTTTATGCCAAAGGGAATCTCCCTGATGAGATATTAACTATCTTTAAAATCTTCTTTTTTGCATTAGCTGCTTAAAGATGTAAAAATATATAAATGCATGAGAAATGTACAGGGGTTGGACAATGAAACTGAAACATCTGTCATTTTAGTGTGGGAGGTTTCATGGCTAAATTGGACCAGCCTGGTAGCCAGTCTTCATTGATTGCACATTGCACCAGTAAGAGCAGAGTGTGAAGGTTCAATTAGCAGGGTAAGAGCACAGTTTTGCTCAAAATATTGAAATGCACACAACATTATGGGTGACATACCAGAGTTTAAAAGAGGACAAATTGTTGGTGCACGTCTTGCTGGCGCATCTGTGACCAAGGCAGCAAGTCTTTGTGATGTATCAAGAGCCACAGTATCCAAGGTAATGTCAGCATACCACCAAGAAGGACGAACCACATCCAACAGGATTAACTGTGGACGCAAGAGGAAGCTGTCTGAAAGGGATGTTCGGGTGCTAACCCGGATTGTATCCAAAAACATAAAAGCACGGCCGCCCAAATCACGGCAGAATTAAATGTGCACCTCAACTCTCCTGTTTCCACCAGAACTGTCCGTCGGGAGCTCCATAGGGTCAATATACACGGCCGGGCTTGCTATAGCAAACCTTTGGTCACTCATGCCAATGCCAGACGTCGGTTTCAATGGTGCAAGGAGCGCAAATCTTGGGCTGTGGACAATGTGAAACATGTATTGTTCTCTGATGAGTCCACCTTTACTGTTTTCCCCACATCCGGAGAGTTACGGTGTGGAGAGCCCAAAGAAGCATACCACCCAGACTGTTGCATTCCCAGAGTGAAGCATGGGGGTGGATCAGTGATGGTTTGGGCTGCCATATCATGGCATTCCCTTGGCCCAATACTTGTGCTAGATGGGCGCGTCACTGCCAAAGACTACCGAACCATTCTTGAGGACCATGTGCATCCAGTGGTTCAAACATTGTATCCTGAAGGCGGTGCCATGTATCAGGATGACAATGCACCAATACACACAGCAAGACTGGTGAAAGATTGGTTTGATGAACATGAAAGTGAAGTTGAACATCTCTTATGGCCTGCACAGTCACCAGATCTAAATATTATTGAGCCACTTTGGGGTGTTTTGGAGGAGCGAGTCAGGAAATGTTTTCCTCCACCAGTATCACGTAGTGACCTGGCCACTATCCTGCAAGAAGAATGGCTTAAAATCCCTCTGACCACTGTGCAGGACTTGTATATTTCATTCCCAAGACGAATTGACGCTGTATTGGCTGCAAAAGGAGGCCCTACACCATACTAATAAATGATTGTGGTCTAAAACCAGGTGTTTCAGTTTCATTGTCCAACCCCTGTATTTGCACTTAGAAAAATCTGATGAAAAGGCCAAATAAAGAATGTGTGAGCTTTGAACCCTCGGCCAGTATCTCATTGTAAATTAAAAGGCATTAAACTATTCTCTCAGCACAATTTGCAAACAGATTGAAGTGAAGGAACCATGAAGTAAAGCTGGTGTAGGAAGGAGAAAAAAAAGGCTTAGTTTCTTCAACACAGTGAAATAGCCTCAGGCCACAAAAAAGTATTTTTAGGTTGATGGTGATTTAAGACAGGCAACTATATATTTACTGAATCAAGAAAATTGGAAACGTTTCAATATTTGTTCCTTGATAGGCCCACGTCTTGGAAAAGTTAATTAATTGTTTCAGTTGATGTACTAGAATCATTATCATGACAGAAAAAATATGGCTTTATATCACTGTTATTACACAAGCAAAAGAAATGGAGATAAATAACGTAAAAAAACCACGAAATGATTCAAGGTCCTAATTATTAAAATCCTCATATTTGCTTTAAAAATAGTAATTATTTTCAAAGTTTGAAACTTTACAGACACTTAAGATCCAGTGACGCATATGAATATCAGCTGAGATGATCTCTTATTTCGATTCATCCCACAGTCCATAACATGCACACAGGCTGGGTTAACCGGAGACGATAGATAGTCCTTAATGTGAAAGTGTTTGTTAGTGTTAACATGCATGTTTTTTTGTTTCATCTCTCCGTTGGCCTTTTTATGAACAGGCTGCCCCTGTTGTACCTTGCTTTATCTATTCTTTAAACCCAATACAGTTTAAATGTTGATACGACTGAATCTAAGGCCCTGTCCACACCGGGACAAGCTTAGATGTATCGGCAAAGGTATTTTGCTGTTTAGATGTCCGCTGTTTGGATCTGTGTGGACGCAAATGTGCATGCCTGGTGTTTTTAGTGTGTTTCTGAAGCAGTGTCACAGCGCCACCATTGGCCCAGCATACACACTACAGCATTTTCATTGGTGCGTCCATTTTTTCTAAATTGTTTTTGACACAGTACCGTTTTCGTCTTTGTGTAGACTAGGCCTTAAACTATATTTAAAATAACTTCATTTGACATTTCTTTATTGGCTGTATACAGCAAACAGCTGATCTGAATATGTTTGTAAGAAAAAAAACCAGGTTGTGTATGAAGTGAGTGATGAGACTGGGACAGAGGGTGGAACCAGGTGTTAAGGCTTACCTCTCATAGATGAACTCTTCATCTGTGCTGAAGAAGTGTGTGTTTGCAGTGTTCTTCGGTTTGACACGAAGAGTAGCAAAGTACAGCCGATCTGTGGTGTACAGGACACACACACACACAAACAACACATCATTACTGACGGGTTCCCTAGGTTTAGTGGTGTGATTGAAAGTTCTGATTCAATGTACTTGACCCAGACAAACCCAGGAGCCCATCCTGTAGGTCTTTGTTTGTCTGGGCCATTAGGCAAGACATCCCCTTCAGACAAACCATACACATTTCCAACCTTCTTTGGTGTCAGCTGTAAGTTAGCATTTGTTATTTTGACTAAGGAATTTTTAAGAATCAATAACTTTATTGGCCAAGATTTTGTGAACAAACAAGGAAGTTTTATGCGCTCAGAGCATACAGACATTAAATATAAATATATAAACTTTAGAGGAAATAAAATAAAATAAGCAGTATACATGTATGTGTATGTACAGAGGAAAACAACAAAGGCAGGTCGTGGTAATGCAAATCTGTCTAACAATTGCACTGCTTAATAAAGGATTAGTGCTCAGATTACATAACTCTTAATTTCAGCTTCTCTCAATAACAAACATGATTCCAAAGCTTTTCACCTTAAAATACATACTTTACCTAACTGAAGCGTAAAAAATTGTTGAATGATGGCATACAGAAAACAAATTATTTCAAAGATAATTAATCTGGTTTTATAAAAACATTTTTGAAAACAATAAAAGACTAAATAATGGTACATTGAAAACTTAAAAAACTGGAAACTGGAACCCAACTGAGAAAGAAGAACATTTTTCATTATAGAAGTTCAAGAATTCAACCTTCTTTTTACCATAGCCTTGAAATATCAAAAATGGATGTCTGTCTTTTTTGTAATAGAACTTGTTAATTCCTACAGTTAAATACTTTAATTAGATGGACCCCACACTGAACTCCTCTGGCTAAAGAGAGGACAAGGTCTTTTATGCATAATAAATGTTTTCAGGCTGAGCTCTAACAAGTTGCAAAATTTATTTGTCAATTAATTCTTTTAATAATTTTCTTTGTCATTTATAACCAATTTTAAATGTCCGTCACTCACTCCCAGCCTACCAGCCCACCTTTTGTAAATATGACAGTAGCATCATAAAACTTGACTGACTTCTATTCTGTTGCACCTAATTATTTTCCCAATGTCTAAGCTGCAAAGGAAATCTAATAATTATACAGTGAGATTAGAATGAGCAAGTAGCAGTGTTTTTCTGCAGGGCCACAGGAGAAATGTTCTGATGGAAAACCATATTTGTATTAGAACAGTTAATAAGTGTGCAGCTTATTAAAACCACAGACATATACAGGTAGTATTAGTATTGCTGAAATGTGATAAATTGGAGGCTTTTGCATGGTGTAAATATTGTTTGATAAAAAAATTAATATTGCTGCCGAACTTACCTTTGATAAATTCTGCCTGTTCGTATTCCTCTGCCATTTGACTTGTTAGAAAGTGTTGCTCTCAGTGGACTCTGGCTGAGCCTCTGGTCCAGTTTATTGTAAAATGAATTATTTCTCTATCTGATTTAGATGATATTACACCACTTCTGATGTGGCCAAAAAGCTGTGTGGAGCATGATCCGTTATCCCACCTTGGTGTCACTGCATGGATCCAGCCCTAACACTACTGATTATATTAACTCCCGAACATTTAGTCCAATTCAATATGTTCTGATGCCTCAAATAAAGTCTCCAATGTCAGATAGAACTTCAGTCTTCTCTCTGCTTTACAATTTCCTAAAGTTGAAAAATATTCCAGAACATTCCAGCAAGCAGGCGCATGAAGTCGTCCACACACTGAGAGAGCACTAATCTCTCTCCTGATCTGCAGTGCTTCATCGGCAGCTACACACACACACACACACACACACACACACACACACACACACCAACAGACTTGACTTTCATGAATACTTTCCTGTAATCCCTTTTGCAGAAATTAGTCTATGTAAAAACTGATATTAATTCATTTCATAACAAAGGTTGTTTTCCACATTTACATTGGGATTTAGAATTATAAATCAACTGTTCAATAGTACACGGAGTGTGTAGTATTATTACAGGAATCTCTGATATCTTATAGTCAGAGACTGGGTCAGCTGGCCTGAATTTCCAACTTCTGTCACCTGAGTGTGTTGCCAAAGGCCTAGGTGCCAAATCTCTTGGCTCTATAACTGCCAGGCTGATCTGTGAGCTTCACATGGGGTCAGCTAAATCTGCACTTGCATCACAAAGTCACAAGTGTTTCAGATAGTAATTACAGTGTATTTTGGCTTGGTTATCCAACTAAACAAAGTTTATTATCCCATTTGGAATAATACACATTTTGCATTGCTTTGCATTGCTTTAAAACTAGCATCAACTTGCAATGTATGCTACTGAATCTGTCTATATGACTGGATTGAGCTGACTATAAATGTCTGTATATAAAGTGGATCTGTTTTTCTTGCAAAGGGCCTTGTGACAACATTTGTTGTGAATATGTGCAATATTAATAAACTGGTTTAATGAGATAGAAATAGTCAGGATTGTAAATAAATAGATTTAATCTGCAGCTTTTACTGTGTTTTAGGGGGAACAGCCATGTTAGGCTGCTGAACGGTGGGCTGCTTGGACATATCCGACGTTCCCAGTTGGAGTTCTGACTACATGTGGGATTTTTGTTGTACAGTATGTCTGACTGGGAACTCTGGAAAATCTGAAATCTATATATAAAAAGAACAGAAATACACAGTTATGGTGCATTCTATTTGCATAAATTCAGTATCCAACATGGCTGCTGTTTATACAAAACATGTTGCGAAAGTTGCAGATATAGATATTTATAGTTCATATCTCATTAAATCAGTGGCACATAGTGCGGTTCAATATCCATTTGTAAACATGTTCCTTACATGTTTCTGCTTAATTTTCAGACAGAAATAAATCATAGCTTGCAGCACAAAAATGTAGCATCAAAGTTAATTTTCTAAATTGCAACTAGAATGCACTTTATTCTAGTCATTCAGTCACTCCCAGATCTAAGCCCTGACTTCTGAGACAGATCAAACACAGTATTATGTTTCCAGGGTTGAACGAACCTGAAGCAGAAAATAAAAATATTACTTCAACTTGAATCTCGTGTTTGAATGATTAACCCAACTGCCCTGTCCTCCTCCACACATGCGTTTCCAGCCCTGTATGTGCAACCATAACATACAAATGGTAAATGGCCTGCACTTGAATAGCGCTTTGAAGTGCCCAGAGACCACAAAGCGTTTTACACTACAATCAGTCATACACCCATTATGTTTACATTCACAAAATTTCACGATTGGTTTAAACTTTATTCGGATTAAAAAACAAAAAATAACCGGATTGTACCGTTTAGATGGAAATAAGTAATCAGAATTAAAAGGCCGATCGGAATATTCTGTTAGCATCTAGCCAGAGCCACGAGCCACTCGATGCGGAAATATGTCACACTGACACGGGGTGCATATATGCACACAGGTCAATTTGCCTTGTTCAGAATAACTTGATCCTTTCAAGCGTTTACATGCACGTTGATCGGATTGTCAATCGGCATAAACCACCGGATTACAATTTCATTCCTATCCTACTGAATCCGATCAGAATATTACGATTGACATGTTTACATGACACATTTTTAGTCCGATTGGCCGTTTATTCCGTTTACTTTTTTCCATGTAAATGTAGCTAATACACTACAATGTAGCCACAGCTGTCCTGGGGCACACTGACAGAAGAGAGAATGCCATACAATCGGTGCCACTGGGCCCTCTGACCACCATCAGCAGGTAAGGTGGGTGAAGTGTCTTGCCCAAGGACACAACTGAGACAGACCATAGCGGGGATTTGAAGTGGCAACCCACCGGTTATAGGTAGAACTCCTACCACCTGAGCCACAGTCACCCCACCAAATCAAAGTAATCACTTTTTTCACACCATAGAGCACAATTAAAAAACAGGGAAATACCAATTTTACCCTAAACTAGTAACTTTTTTTATTAGACCCAGGTCACTTTTAAATGTGGTCCTAAATCAGATACTAGAGCTGTGCAACATATTGAATTGTAATAATAATCACAATATCTGTGTGTGCAACATCACAACTGCAAATGACTGCATTCACACTCTAGATATTAATAATGTACAGTATTTGGACAGTTGGCGCACACTAGCTGACCTTAACAGACAAACCCATTGAGTGTGGAAAATGTAGATTAACATTTTTAACCAAATTTAGACCTTCAAGCACTGCTAAAATTTGCAGTGGCCCACATGGTCGAGCAAAATGGCTTCTGGAGACAAGATTTCTGCTCAAACAACACAAAGATTGAACTATTAACAATAATAATGATGTTTAGAGTAGTAAAAGTGAGGCTTTCAAACATAAGAATTTTGTATGGACTGTCAAGCATAGTGGTGCTAGCATCAGGTTGTACGTCTGTGAAAAGAATGAACTCTAGCATTTCTGCTTAGAAGGAGGTCATAATTATGAATTATCACCACCCTGACCCTGACCCCTGACCCCTCCCCGCTAAAAAAAAAAGAGATTGTAATAAATGATAAAATGCAAAGGATTAAATCTGAAAATTTTGACCACATGGGTGTATGCAAACTTCAGACAAGCTCTATAAAACTTGTAGTCAAACATAGACCTTGGTCCATGGAACGGAGTCCTATTTCTGGTGTTAGCGTTATCTGCTCCAGTTAGCCAATTAGATCTAAGATTACAAACAGGAAGGGAGGGTAGCTGAGGACACCTGCCCCGTATTAGTTTAAAGTGAAATGCAACAAAAAAACCTGAATTGATCCTAATAATAGTGCACATTAAAGCTTTTAACTCTAACAGACTGTTGCTTTTCTCACCAGGGTTTCCACTGTTTCATTCCACATAGAGAGAACTGCAACACATTTAATGCTGTCCTGCCATCATTCACAGAAACAAGAAGTCTTCATAGAAAAGACTGCCATCTAGTGTTCATTAGGATGATGAAACCAAAATCATTTTAAGGCCTGTCCTGTCTCCCAATGTGTGAGAGTCACATTTTGTTTAAAAATACAACTGCAGGCTGAGGAACAAGGCCAAGGCTTTAAACAGCCCGATTACCTGACCCAGAGAGTCCAACATTTAGTTTTGGTTAAATGCTATTATATTGTAGATACTACAAATAATGCTTGGCAATTTTTGCTTTCATTACATTACAAGAGAGGAATTTAAGCAATGTGTTGATGCTGCTTTTTAAAAACATAAGCATAAAATTAAACACTTTCAAACAACTGTGCTATTATTCTAATCTTAGTTTTGTAGAATGTATATCTCTCTTTCAATAATGATTGAAGAAAATGACAGAGATAGAGAAAGGTGGATAGAGGAAAGGATTAATAAACGCGGTTGGTCTAGATGAGATAGAGGTATGGAGATAGTGGTCGAGAAGAGAGGGCAGGGGACCTTTGATCCAAACTGTTTACCAAATCCTGGAGTGTGAAAGGATGCAGAAAGAATAGAGAAGTGTAGTGTACTAATTATTAGGATTAAGGGTGTGGTGCAGAGCTGTAGTAACAAAAGCGAAAGCTGATGAACCCCAGCTTAAAGATGTGAGAAGTTTTTGAAGCTCAGATATGATGTTTGTGTTGAAAGTTTTCATGGAGAAGTATCAAAAGTTCAGAAGGATCTGCTCTGTGCCTATGTACGTATCTGGAAAACCTATGATTGGCTGTCATAGAAGGAACTTTGGTTTTGTATGAGTCAGGTGTTGCAGAGATGTACAGGGGTTGGACAATGAAACTGAAACACCTGTCAATTTAGTGTGGGAGGTTTCATTGCTAAATTGGATCAGCCTGGTAGCCATTCTTCATTGATTGCACATTGCACCAGTAAGAGCAGAGTGTGAAGGTTCAATTAGCAGGGTAAGAGCACAGTTTTGCTCAAAATATTGAAATGCACACAACATTATGGGTGACATACCAGAGTTCAAAAGAGGACGAATTGTTGGTGCACGTCTTGCTGGCGCATCTGTGACCAAGACAGCAAGTCTTTGTGATGTATCAAGAGCCAAGGTATCCAGGGTAATGTCAGCATATCACCAAGAAGGACGAAACACATCCAACAGGATTAACTGTGGACGCAAGAGGAAGCTGTCTGAAAGGGATGTTCAGGTGCTAACCCGGATTGTATCCAAAAAACATAAAACCACGGCTGCCCAAATCACGGCAGAATTAAATGTGCACCTCAACTCTCCTGTTTCCACCAGAACTGTCCGTCGGGAGCTCCACAGGGTCAATATACATGACCGGGCTGCTATAGCTAAACCTTTGGTCACTCATGCCAATGCCAGACGTCGGTTTCAACGGTGCAAGGAGCGCAAATCTTGGGCTGTGGACAATGTGAAACATGTATTGTTCTCTGATGAGTCCACCTTTACTGTTTTCCCCACATCCGGGAGAGTTACGGTGTGGAGAAGCCCCAAAGAAGCATACCACCCAGACTGTTGCATGCCCAGAGTGAAGCATGGGGGTGGATCAGTGATGGTTTGGGCTGCCATATCATGGCATTCCCTTGGCCCAATACTTGTGCTAGATGGGCGCGTCACTGCCAAGGACTACCGAAGCATTCTTGAGGACCATGTGCATCCAGTGGTTCAAACATTGTATCCTGAAGGCGGTGCCGTGTATCAGGATGACAATGCACCAATGCACACAGCAAGACTGGTGAAAGATTGGTTTGATGAACATGAAAGTGAAGTTGAACATCTCTTATGGCCTGCACAGTCACCAGATCTGAATATTATTGAGCCACTTTGGGGTGTTTTGGAGGAGCGAGTCAGGAAACGTTTTCCTCCACCAGTATCACATAGTGACCTGGCCACTATCCTGCAAGAAGAATGGCTTAAAATCCCTCTGACCACTGTGCAGGACTTGTATATGCCATTCCCAAGACGAATTGACACTGTATTGGCCGCAAAAGGAGGCCCTACACCATACTAATAAATTATTGTGGTCTAAAACCAGGTGTTTCAGTTTCATTGTCCAACCCCTGTATGTGCGGGTGGTGCAAGACATGTACAAGGATAGTAAGGCAGTGGTGAGGTGTGCAGTGGAAATGTCAAATGATTTCATGGTGGTTGTGGGAATACATCAAGTATTAGCTCTTAGCCCCTTCTTTTTTACAATGATTATGGACTGATCGTCAGATTAGGCCACGTAGGGATCCCCAAAGGTTATAGCGTTTGTAGATGACACTGGAGAGGAGGAGATATGCTCTGAATAGAAGAGGTATGAAAGTTATGGGAAGTCATTGAAGGCAAGAGATACATTTGTGGCGATAGGTGGAAATGTGAAACTGTAAGAAGGTTATTGAAGACAGATGAGTTAAAGTACCTATGTGAATAATCTAAAACAAGAGGAGTTGAAGAAGAGAGTGTTGGCTGAGTGGGGTGGATGTAAAATATTGTTAGAGGTGACAGAAGGCTAGCTGCAAGAGTTAAATGGAAGGTTTATAACATGCTAGTGAGACCTGCTAGCCTGGAGAGGTGGATAGAAGGTCTCCCTTTTTATCCACTAAATGTGTGTATTTTAACACACTGAGGATGTCTGGGCGTGATGGTGGAGTGGCAGCTGTAAACATATTTTAACACCTTTCTGTGTAATAAGGAAAATACATTTTGCAGGGTGTTTGGGGTCTATAAAACTATTCCTAAGTGAGAACCAAATGAGATGTTTCTGTAGATATGATAGACTATAGAGGTTTTCATAAATATCCAACACTCATTTGTAGACCCCCACGAAATGTTTCATACCATCTTCTTCATTCCTCACCATGACAAAAGCCTTTTCTTGCATCTCACAAAGACACAAAGTGGCAAGAACCAAAAAATTAAGATCGAAAATGTGAAATGTCCATTAACTGTGACACATCAGGTGGTTTGATATATATTTAAACTACTCGAGAGCAGCAGATTATTTTGTTTGAAGAAATATTTTCAAGCTGCATGGAGTTAGCATGTTCTCCCTGTACATGCGTGGGTTCTCTCCTGGTACTCCGGCTTCCTCCTACAGTCCAAAAACATGACTGTTAGGTTAACTGGTTTCTCTAAATTGCCCTTAGGTGTGAATGAGTGTGTGCATGGTTGTTTGTCCTGTGTCTCTCTGTGTTACCCTGGGAGGAACTGGTGATGACCCCATCTCTCGCCTGTAGACCGCTGCCACCAGCTCCCCCTCAACCCTGTATGGAAGAAGTGGGTATAGAAAATGGATGGATGGGTGGAGATACTCAGGGTAATTAGGAAAAAGCAAAAGGGTGTTTATTCAGAAACTCACTGAAAGAATCACAATAAGTAAAATCCAATCCCAAAGATATCCAAACCCTTGTTTGTTGAAGTTCTTCTGTAGAAACATTTATCTGAACTATGTAGCGAACCTTCTCTGCCTTTATTTTAAACATATTTTAAGAATATACTGTAAAACATCTTGTCTTGACTAAAAGGTTTGATAAAACAAACTAAACAAATTGGATTGAAAAACCAAGAGCTGGATGCACATTTGAATTTCTTGATGATCTTTGGAGAAGAGATCTTCAACAACCATTAGTACATTATTTGAAAGACTGCATTTAAAACATTTGGCCTAATTTAATATCAGCGGAGGTTTTTATTAAAAGAAAAAGGAATAAATACTTGTTATATTATTATTATTATTTTAACTGTGTCCTGTCCGGCAGAGTAGCAGTCAGAATTGTTGTCTGAGTGCCAAGAAAAAGCCCGACATATTTACATTCACAAGTGGAGCATTACAGCTAACTGTCAGGATCTGTGTGCTGTTCTTGTTGTTGCTCTGTGCTTGGCCTCTAGGTGGCTCTGGGTTCTTCAGGAATATCCCCTTAATCATCCCTGGAGGGTATTTAAGATGGTTGCCGCCAGCAGTTCAGCGCCAGAGTGTTGGCCTCATTGGTATTGACTCCAGCCACAGTTTGTCTAAGCTTGTCTTCGTACTTTTGGATAATTTTGTATTTGCCTCTTTGCAGACTGGACAACTATGCCAGGCCTAGCCTTTGAAGGATCCTAGTCTACCTGGATGTTTTGGATTTCATTGCCACGAGGATTGTATTTGACTTACCAACACTTGCTTACTAAGGGAATGGCTGGCGGCCAATACGACGGTGCCTTTCCTGGATCAACTACGAACCACCACAAGCGAACCCTGTCCACCCTCCCACATTATAACAACATCAGCCGAACCTCTGAGTCACCTCAAGTGAATCCAAGAACTTACCATCCATTCATCTCAGTGCGCAGTTTCCATTGCATGTTTTTATTGCGGTTCTTCCGAGCATTTTGGCCCAGTAGAACAGACAGGGCTAGCTGCCCTATCTGTTCTACTGGGCCAAAAGAGTGGGTCCGCCAGTAAACGAGGGGAAACTGGTGGACCGTTTAAACCATCCGACTGCCCCCCGACTTAGCTTGCCTGCTTCATTAATATTTGACCGTCATATTCAGAATCTCTCAGCTTTAATTGATTCCGGGAGTGAACAGAATCTTACTGACCAAGGTTTGGTTGTGGAAGCTCAGATTGAGACAGACCTTCTCCTTTCACCCCAGTTAGTATCAGCTTTGGATGGGCACAGACTCCAACAGGTTACCCATCGTACCAAGCCATTAGTCCTATTATTATCTGGAAATTATAGAGAGGAGATATCTTCCTTTGTTTTCCCCATCGCTCTAAACTCTATGGTTTTAGGTTTTCCATGGCTACAAAAACATAACCCACATATAAACTGGTCTAAGTGCCGTGTAGAGTCCTGGTCCACAAGCTGTCTTTCCTCGTGCCATACCCCCCGCAACCTACCGACACCATTTTAGATGAGAATAAAAATATTGATTTGTCTCTCGTTCCCACTGAATACCATGACTTACAACAGGTATTTAATAAAGTTAAAGTATTAACTTTGCCTCCACACAGACCCTATGACTGTTCCATTGAACTACTTCCAGGAGCCCCCTTACCAACCAGTGGGTTATACAATATCTCTGGACCTGAACGTCAGACTATGGAGAACTATATCAACGAGTCACTTATGGCTGGAATCATTCGCCCATCCTCTTCTCCCTTAGGCGCCAGGTTTTTCTTTGTGGGTAAGAAAGATGGTTCTCTTCGCCCATGTATTGATTATAGGGGGGCTTAACCAAAAAATGTAAAGAATAATACCCATTTCCATTTTCTTTCTAGCTTTTGACCCCACATGATCCGGATTTTTTACCAAACTTGAAATCAGGAAGCTTATTTTAGTTAGGATCCGTCGGGGGGAAAATGGAAAAACGTTTTAAAACGCCATGGGACCTTCGATACCTATTTGATGCCTTTTGGGACTTTGCAATCCCCTGCAGTTTTCCAATCCTCTTTAAATGATTACTCAGAGATTTTTGAATGTTTTTTGTTTTCGTCTACTAGCGACATTTTGATTTCTCCAAGGACATTAAGGGAACTTTGTCACAGGGGCTCTTGTTTTACAGAATACTGGAACGCTTTTTTTGAAAAATCTGAGAAATGTACTTTCAAAAAGACTCAGAACCCTTTTTTTGGCTTATTTTGGAGGCGTCCTCGAGTGCCCTCCTGGCTCCCCCCAAGCAGTTTCCGCGTTCTTGGATTTGCAAACTTTTATGCCGGGTTTATTAGAACTTTAGCCTGCGGCTGCCCTCGCCCTGCTCTTACCTCTCCCAAAAACTTTTTTCCGGTCTTGGGAACAAAAAGGGCCCTTTCCCGTCTCAAAAAAGGGATTCTACAGACTCCCATAGGATCCACCAGACCCTCTCCACAGTTTTTTTTTAGGGGTGGACGTTTCTGCCCGGGGTGAGGGCTGTATCCACAAAAATCCACCATAGATTTTAAGCTCCTCCCTTGCCTTTTTCTAACACTTAGCAACCTGAGAGAAATTAGACTTAGGAGACAAAGGCTTCTAGCCATTAAACTGGCCCTGGAGGAAAGTTGGCATTGGGTAGAGGGTGCAAAACACCTGTGTTAGTTGGACAGATCATAAGAATTTTGGGCCCATCTTTCAGTTGCTTTTTAAAGACGAATTCCCGGGCCAGTCCCCGCTGGGCCCTTTTCTTTTTTTCGTTTTGACCTTTCCCCCTCCTATAACCTGGTTCTAAAAACTTGAAGCCCGACCCCCGTCCCGCGTTTTCCCCGGATGACTCGGTTAAAGAGGCGAAAACCCCTTATTCCCCCCCCACTGGGGCTGTTTGGGAAACCTTTTCGTGGGATAAGAACACTAGTAAACGGGCCAAAAAGATGAAAAAATAAAAAACCCTGGGGGACCGGTTCTCCTAAAGGGTTACGTCCTTCTTTTGTCCGGTTCCGCTTTTCCGTTTGGTTTCATACGCCCGATTCTCACCACATTCGGGGTCGCTGGACCCTTTTTCTCATTTCTAGAAGGGTTTTGGTGGCCGTATTACTAGTGCGTAAAAAAATATGTTCAAGCCTTTTTTCCATCTGTGCTAGGCAAAAGACTGGAAATCAACCACCATCTGGGGTTACTTCAACCCAGTGTCCCCCAAAACGTCCCCGGTCTCACATTGCATTAGATTTTTTACCGGTTGCCTATCTCCAAAGGTATGACTACTATTTCACCCCCTTGTAGACTGTTTTTTAAAAGGCTTGACAATCATTCCGTTGAAGAAACTTCCATCAGCCTTCCCAAACAGCTCAACTCTTGGTGCAGCACGTTTTCCGCCTACATGGTATGGAGATATTATCTGACAGAGGACCCCAGTTTACACCCAGTATGGAAACAGTTCTGCTCAGCTCTAGGGGGGCCCAAACCTAAATTAACCTCGGGTTTTCTCCACAATCCAAAGGAAAAGTCTGAACGCATGAATCAACAAATGGAGTCTATTCTCAGATTTTTATCTTCTTCTGATCCCTAGATTTGGAGTACGTACCTGCCCTGGGTGAGAAGCTATTTAACTCTCATGTTTTCTCAGCTACTGGATTTTCACCCTTTTTAGGCCTCTATTGGATATCAGCCCCCTTTGTTTCAGGCAGATGAAAAGGAACATCGCAGTTGCCTCTGTTTTCCCCCCCTGTCCGCGGTGCAAAAAATTCTGGTCCCGGGCCCAGGCTATCCTCCGTACTGTGGACCAGAAAAAAGAGGTATGCCAACCCGTAAGGGGGGGACCAGCCCCAGATATCAGCCAGGCCAGAAGGTTGGCTGTCCTCTAAGGACAACCGCTAAAAGCGTTTTTTAAGAAAACTGTTCCCCGCTTTTTTTGGTCCATATCCCATTGAGTCCATCATCATCCCCTTCTGCCCCCCGCCTTCGTCTACCCCTAGCCTGCATGTCCCCTGTTTTTTTTGTCTCCCAGGTTAACCTTTTTTTTCCAGCGCTTCCTGAACCCCTGAACCTCTGAGTCACCTCAAGTGAGTCCAAAACTTACCATCCATTCTATCTCAGTGCGCAGTTTCCATTGCTGTCTCGCCCCTCCTGGCGGATCAAACTCAACCCCCTAGTAAGACAGAAATTTGCTATTTTGTTATAATCATCTTTCCTGCCTTTATTATTCATACCATTCTACTTTCCTTGCATTTTTATTCCGTTCCAGCTCCCCTCCCAAAGCCGTTCCCCCGAAAATAAACCTTTTTTAAAATCTTTTTGGTCTCCTGATTGCTTTCTGCATGTGGGTCAAATCTATCCCTAAAACTATGATACTAACCCTTTAATGCTCTGCCTGATATTTATAAAAAGAAACTTTATAGAAACTGCTTTGGGATTTTCAGTTGTTACGGACACGGAGACAGAAATGAAAAGTAGTAATTGTTTCCTGCTCAGATGTGTTTTTTCACATAATAATTACCTGTTTATACCTTTATACCTACCAGTTATCTGTGCATTTGGGTTTAAGAACTAAAACCTGTCAACAACATCGAATGTGATCGGAGCTGCTGGCTTATTCTACACCTTTAGTGAGTACTCACTGAAGTAACGTGCCAAAGTGGTCACAATGAAGTGTCACTAAATTTATCCATCTGCTTCTATCATATTGTGCCAAAAACCCCAACTTGTTCTCCAGTCCATGAAGGGATTGTGACAGTAAGTGAGCTCCAAATTGGCCAGAATGTTAGCACTGAATCGATGTTACCTGAATCTGAAAACAGATCACAAGAAGTAAAAAAGAAAAGACGTAAATCATGTTTAAAAGGTGTCTTAATGACTGGCACGCCATCTTCAATCAGCTGTACTCCATTAACTTAAGTCCTGCAGCAGCTCACTCATTGCATGAAGCCTTACATCTCCAATAAGTATGCAAAAATCTGTTCCAGGAGCTATTTATGCTGAAATGTCCTCTTACAGGAAATCCTTTGCTCTCACATGGTCTGGCAAATCTCTTGGACGAGTGGAAGGACAGCAATGCTGCAACATCGCAGAGGAGGAAGAGAGATGAGTGTTGCAAAGATCTTGTCAAAATGAAACACTGTCACTGGGAAGTCATTCTAACAAGTACAGTTTGTCCAATCAGGAACTGTTCTAGGTTTATTTTGTCCTAAAGAAAAAATGACTGAATCCTGAAAGAAACCTTTTATGCACTCTGTTCAGTACATCTAGTCTAAACATACTCTTTGAGATTTAAGAAAGACCCTAAATAAAACAAACATTTAGCAAAAACATTTCTTTTTTTATTATTTTGTAACAGGGATGTATGTAAAAACAGGTTTCAATTAGACGGTATCTGTCTAAATCCTGCTTAAAGCTTATAGGCTTGTTGGCACTGAAGCCAAAATGGTGAGTCAAACTAACCCTGACACTCCCTGTAGAGCTGATATGAAACTGTGGGCTGAATTTATTGTGGTTCTGCAGGTTTACCCCACTGTCTGGAGTATTATTAGGATAAAATGTTGTTCCTAAATTTAAAACAAAGTGGAGACAATGGAGGGTTAGTTAGCAAAGTTAGTTTTGATCTTAACTACAGTGCTGTGAAAAAGTATGTACCCCCTCGCAGATTTCTCCTGTTTTTGTTCTTCACTCTCAAATGTTTTCAGTCACTGAACAATTTTTCGAACAAATCTGAGTAAATACAAAATGCAGTCTTGAATCTGAATTTATTTGACCTTCCATGCAAACATGTTGTTAAATATAGCTCGCACATTCCATGCATGGTTTTTGCTGTGCCATGTATTTATATAAAGCATACAACATAAATCATTTTGGTTTGAAAAATACAATACAAATCCATGAACTTTAAAGCCTAATGTGTCATATAAGATGCAAAAAATATTTAGAAAGCCATGACATGTTTTTGTGTCTGTTTTTTGTTAGACGTATAGAATACATAGTTCATTTAAAAACCTACATTTCCTGACAGTTAATTCTTGAATGAGCTTTAAATGGTGGATGTATCCAGGTTAACATTAAACCAAATAGGCAGTCTCCTCTGACTGATTATCTTCTTTTTCATTGGTGCAATCTAGTGTCATGTTCATAGTCAATATGTAAATAACAGCATTGATACAGACACACTGAATGAACACACACACCCTCTCTCTCTACACTCTGTAGCCATGCAGATGGGAACACCTGTTCAGCTGTTTGTTAACACAAACAGCATGGTAAAGACCAATTGCTAAAATTCAACGCAAGCATTAGAAATGGGAAGAAAAATTATTTAGGTGACTTAAAATGTAACATGGTTGCCGATGCCACATGGGCTGATCTGAGAACTGCTGATGAACGTGCATTTTACATAACCATACCTCAGGTTTACAGAAAATGTTCTGAAAAAGAGAAAGAAATTCTAGTGAGCAGCAGTTGTGAAAACCTTTATTCCTGGGCAACTGTGGCTCAGTGGGAAGAATAGTCATCTTGGTATCCAAAAATTGTGGGTTTGATTCTAGTTTCCTTCTGCCACCTGTCAATTAACCTAAAGTCAAGATTGGTAGACACTTAACCTCCACTTTCCTACTGATCTGCGTGTTCCCTGTATTTGTGTGTACGTGTTAGTGAGTGCGGTTGGGTGAATTTGGCTTTAGCGTAATACTTTTTGAGTGCTGGGTATGACTGGAAAAGCGCTAAATAAATTCAGTTCATTTGCCATTTACTATTTGTTGATATCAGAGATCAGTGGAGAATGGACAGTCTGGATACATATGACAGAAAGGCAACATTGGATCAAATGACCCCTCATTACAACCAAGGCATACAGAATACAATCTCTGAACCTACAACATCTTGAACCTTAAAGCAGCCGAAGAGTACACTAGGTGTCACCCCTGTCTGCTTGGAACAGGAAAATGAGATTGCAATTCACACAGGCTGACTTAAACTGGAAAATGACTGATTGGAAAAATGTTAACCTTAGATGTGACATTCAGAGGGTAGGGTCATGATTTGGTACCCACAACATAGACATATAATATCTTCCCATGTTAAGGTCCAGGCTGCTGGTTTTGTTATTATGGTTTGTGGGTAATTTTCTTGTCACAATTTTCAGAATCAGGATCAGAATTAGAATTAGCTTTATTGCCAAGTTTGTACAGACAAAAAAGGAATTTGACTCCAGTACACTTTGCTCTCACTGATAAAGAATATCTTTTTAAATGCACATATTAAAACAAATTTACTTTACAATGAATTAACCTTAGTAGGTCCAAGTATACTGTGTTTTTTCGGAAAACCCATGTCATTTCATCAAAAAAACACCCGGGAAAGAAAATCTCTCTCTGGCAGCGGGGGTTTTGCGCAGGGCTCTGTAGCCCACCAAGTAAACCTAAACGTGTGTAAAACAGGATGTGGGGGGGTCTGCCCGAGTTTTTTGCAGCTCTTTTCCTGAACCCTTTCCTGTATAACCTGGGGGAGGGAAGGTCAGCCTGATGATTTTTTCTCTGCAGTCCCGATTATTCGTTGCAGTCTGGCCTGTCCTGTTTTGTGATGAGCATAAACCCCACTGAGATGGATGAAACGGGCAGACTGAATGATGGGGTGTGAAGATTTACCACAGCTCCTGGAAAGGTTTTACTTCTTATTTTCCTCAGGAAGTACGTCTCTACTGGGGCCTTCTTCCGAAAAAGTGCTATTTGAAGCCATCCTCGGTCCTCAGAGATTGGGTTTTCCCCCTAAGAACCTGAATGATCCACAGCCGACAAACGGTGTTGTTGAGGATGGGAAGGGTAATGGGGGGGTGGTGTTTTTTCCCAAAGTTCACCATCATCTCCACAGTCCCTTTATAAATTCCAAAGGTGTTCTGACCACACCAGTGTACCACCCTAACCTTTTCCGTCTGTATCGACCAGGGGTGAAGTGACCAGTACGGTCCCGGTACTGCGTACCACTAAAAAATTCTGCGCCGTACGCGTCCGGGAAGAGGAAAGAACGGGGCGCTTCTATGAAGCCGTCATCCAGACCTTTACGGCCAAAAATTCATGAGCACAAAAAGGGGTCAGTCCGCTACCAATAGGCAGTCTAAAACACGACTTAATCTTTTTATAAATGTAGCTTTTTTCCCCTCTTCCCAATGTTTCTGAACTTTTCTGCTATGCTGGAGCCTCAGCTGCGTTCAACCAAACGGGGTTTTTGGGCCCGGGGGGGGCGTCTGAACTTTTGAGGTTATCGGCGCGTAAACCATCGAGAAGCTCAGCTTTCTGACGTATTTGGGAATTTATCATGTGCGGAAAGACCACAAAGCAATGGAGGATAAAATTTATCTTTGCGGTTCAAACTGGGCCGGGGGCAGACAAAATAGCGCTAAAAGCGATCCTCCTCCGCGAGCTCCTGGAGCAAGGGGTGAAATTCACCAAACTCTAAACGCCTCTAAATTTGTCGGGTAAATCAAGACCGGCGCAGGGGGGCCCAGAACGACGTTCCTGCTTTATTCGCAAAAAAAAGCCAACCCATCTCTCCGA
>JAHHUM010001661.1:0-59942 GCA_036173005.1 Crenichthys baileyi | reverse complement strand
AAAATTTTTTTAAGTACGGTATCCTAAAGCAACTAAAGTGCATTCAATGGCGATCTGGAAGTATTTCCTTTGGCACATATGAGCTGTCTTGAAGGTACTTCACTGACTCTTTAAAATCAATGAAACTCCATCCATCTATCTTCTATCCATCTTCTTCCATACTGGGTCACGGAGCTGTTGCCTATCCCCAGGAATCTAAAGGTGAGAGTTGGGGTCGCCCTTGGACAGGTCGCCAGTTCATCGCAGGGCAACACAGAGACACACAGGACTAACGACCATTCACACCTAAGGGCAATTAAGAGAGACCAATTAACCTAACATTCATGTTTTTGGACTGTGGGAGGAAGCCAGAGAACCTGGAGATGGACATTAATATGGTGAACTACTTGGTGTTGCCAGTGAACTACACAACCGGTTTAAGTGTAGTTAGGTATGAACTGTGTGGCAAGGCAAGACATTTTAGATGTTTTATTTTACAGTCGCTAAGCAGCACCAGTCAGAAGTTTTAAATACAATTCAATTCAGTTTATTTATATAGCGCCAATTCACAACACATGTTGTCTCAAGGCACTTCACAAAAGTCAGGTACATGGATTCCAATTAATCCTAATCATTGAACAGTGCAGTCAGATTCAGTTTTTTTCAAATTGGATAAAAAGTTTTTCTATCTAAGAAACCCGCAGATTCAATCCAGTCAGTGACTTGCAGCATTCCCCTCCCGGATGAACATGTAGAGACAGTGGACAGTCACTGCTTTGACTTTGCAGCATCCCCTCATACTGAGCATGCATGTAGCGACAGTGGGGGGAAAAAACCTCCCTTTTAAAAGGAAAAAAACCTCCACCAGAACCAGGCTCATTTGAGGGCCATCTGCCACGACCGACTGGGGGTTTAAAGAGAACAGAGCAGAGACACAAAAAAACACAGAAGCACTGATCCGGGAGTACTTTTCTATTGGGAAAAAAAGTAAATGTTAGTGGATGTAGCTCCTTTAGTTTTTTCACCTAGAAAGAAAGAACATTTAAACTCTGAGCCTTTTTCAGGTTAGAGTCTGAAAGAGAGCACATATAATTAGTAACAATAAAAGCTCAGTCAGTACCATGTCTAGGAGAGAGAAAGGGTTAAACACTGAAAGACAGGGCCATGTGGATCATCCGTAGAAGGTGAGCATTAAGTTGTTGGCAGCAGAAGCTCGGACGATGCCCCTCTCCAGAAGGGTGTCACAGGTAGACACAGAGTCAGGCCAGGTGTAGCTTCTAGAAAGAGAAAAGAGAGAGAACATAAAGTTAAAAACTGAAATAACAGCAAATAATGCAAAATTGGAGAGTAATGTGAGAATGTAGCGAAGAGGGTGAAAGTGGTCATTATCTCCTCCAGCAGCCTAAGCCTATACCAGCATAACTACAGAGATAGTTTCAGTTTCAGTTTATTTATTTATATAGCGCTTATTTACAACAATGTCGTCTCAAGGCACCCCACAAAGGGTCCGGAACAGCATGGGGCCACCGGGGAGGCCAGACCAAACCACCGAGTGCCAGAGCCCGGCCACCCCAGAACAGGCCACGTGTAGGGGCACTAAGTAAAATAATAAACTGATAAAGTTTGTCCATCTAGAGCCAACTGATGGCCATTGTTATACTAAAAACCACAAGGATTGGGATACCTCTCTCCGTTAGACTGATTATAACGATTGGAAAAGAGAGGGGGTCATACAGGTAGCAGAAATGGAGGGTGTGTTTGCACCTCAACTATAACTGAGCCAGTTTAGGCTAAACCTGACTCCCCCTTACTCCATCCAACAGGGAGGAAGGAAGGCAGAGGTAAAAAATAAGGAAGACAGCACAGGATAACCTAAGCCACTCTAACTATAAGCTTTATCAAAAAGGAAAGTTTTAAGCCTAGCCTTAAAAGTAGACAGGGTGTCCGCCTCACGGACTAAAACTGGGAGCTGGTTCCACAGGAGAGGAGCCTGATAACTAAAGGATCTGCCTCCGTTTCTACTTCTAGAGACTCTAGGAACCACCAGTAAACCTGCAGTCTGAGAACAAAGTGCTCTGTTAGGAACGTATGGAACAATCAGATCTCTGATGTATGATGGAGCTAAATCATTAAGGGCTTTATATGTGAGGAGGAAATTCTAAATTCTATTCTGGATTTAACAGGGATGAAGGGAAGCTAAAATAGGAGAAATATGATCTATCTTTTTAATTTTCATCAGAACAAATTAAACAAATTCAAAAATGTAACCTACTGTGCAGTAAGTCAAAATGTATTCAGCCTTTCTTGCCAGTTATTGTCTACCTTTGTTCGAAGATCTATGTGCATGGGCTAGGTCGTCACCTTTAAACAGATTGAGTTTTGTAAAAAAAAAAAAAAAAAAAAAGAAGATACCTTATGACTGTGAAAGAAGGACAGGAAGGCTTAGACCTGGGTCTAACGCACACACCTGCTTGGTCATGTGGCAAACCACTATAGCAGTGTCCGGTTATTGCTCAGGTCTTCAAGTCCTCCGGAGTGGTGGTCCTCCAGGTCACCTGATCTACCTGAAACCACCTAATAAGAAAACTGGTCACAGTTCATCAAGCACATCATTTTGCATTTTTCCTATATTTGTTTTTTTTCTTTATGTTATAATCAAACTACCCCTTTAGACGTATTTACTTGTATTTTTGTATTGCTGCAGCGAAAATGTAAACTGTATGTGAAAACACTAAATTGATTTTGAGGCAACTCTATCTATATAACTCATTTCAACAAAAAGACAATTCAGGGGTCTTTACATGATGAATATTCAGTCAGTATAAACACATGGAAGTAGTTTCTGAAGATGGCACAGACAGACAGGCGGTCTAGTCAAGTCCTAATCCCAAAGTTGTCATAACATTTTATAGTCTGGTTGCTTTATTAAAATGAATTTCACATCCCAATGTGTCCTGCAAAACTACTTTATCACCTGTTAATACAAGAATAATCACCAGGCAGATTATCTTCTACTGAGCCACCTGCCTGCACCTGCAGTACAGCCTACACCTTCTCCACCATGTCAGTTAACACCAGAGGGAAAAACTATAACATCACTCAGCAGTCAGAAAGACGTGAGCAGTTTGAAGTTCCAAATATACACACACACATGTACATTTGGTGCACAAGTGGACAACAACATAATATCGAGAATCTGAATAGAACAGAATAAAGAAAACCATGTAAAGCAAGTGACCAGTGTAATGAAAAACTGTTGCTATGTCCAGAACTAGTGTTTGTTAACCAGTTCTTAAGTTGAAACATTATAGTAATGTTTAGAGGTGCAATACAAAAATAGGTGAAATGTTCCTTCTTAAGACCAGTTTTGACAATATTATATGTGAAAGGAGGTTTACTTTATGTGAAATCCAGACGCAGGTTTCTACAAAGTGTTTAAGTCAGTCTTTATTTTGGGTACTTTAGTTCTACACGTAAAATTCTACTTAGAGCCTCTTGGTAGACTTATTTGCCCTTGTTTTAGCACCTCCTCCTTCCACCTGCTCCACATATCCAGAGTCATCCCCTCTGTCTGTATTCATCAGTCCGCTCTCTCAGTGAAAACAGACTCATCGGATTGTCAGTAAGTTATCACATCATCCAGGTAGATTCTGGTTTGGTGGAAAAGAACAAATGTTCTAAATGTAATTAAAATCTGTCATGGTTTTTAATGTTTCTTTCCAAAAACCACTGCAGTGGTAATGAGTGCAGTTCTGGAGTCAGACCCGAGTGCAGAAAGGAATGTGGGGTGATAGAAAACGTACAAAAACAACACAAGGAGAGCAGGATGTGGAATAGGCAGGACAACTGATAGGATAAAAGGCATGGGAAGGAGGAATAACAGGAGGAATAATGGCAAGCGGTAAGCTTAAATACTGAGGGATGAGTGGAGGATGACACAGGGTGAAGGTGAGAGTAATCAGAAGGATAATCTGGATCAGCTGTGGCAGAAGGCAGCAGAAGGCAGACAGAGAAGCTGAGGGAGAGAGACTAATTAATATGAGTGGAGCTGAACTGAGATAGAACGAAACCTGGGAAAATATCTAACAGGAAAATAACCCTAGATGTACAAAGAACAGAACCCAAAACTAAACTAGAAAACTAAACACAAAAGAAAGAACTAATAAGGCAACATCCTTCTAACACTAATGAAAAGTCAAAAAGGCAGAACATAAATAAAACACAAGAAAATGGTGAAAACAGGCACAAAAGAAAACCAAAAACCTAAAGATCACAACATGCAGGAGTAGATTTCATGAAGGATTTTTACCTGAGATAAAAAAGCTGATAAATGGATCCAAACTCAAGCGTTTATTCGTTTTTATCTGCATTTTGTAATTTAGAAATAAATCAAGTAACATACGATTCAAACTTTTTGCCTCTTTCACTAATAAGTTGAATAAATGAGTAACATCAGTGCAAAATTATTCCTGCTAGGACTTTAAACTCCACATAAAAAGCTACATCTTCCTGTTCAAACAGGGGTCACAGTGAGCAAACATTCAAAGTCCAAACCTGTGCAGTGAACAAGCCTGTCTACAAACTTTTGTAAGTATGTCCATAAATTTTCTTTAGAAGCTAAAGTGAAGGGAAGTAAGACTGATATGTTTAATGACTGCTTTATTGTGTGAGAAGGGTCCAAACAAAACCCTTCAACGGAGTTTAAGCAGTTTAAGATGTTTTAGGGTTCAGCAGCGGTTCAGGAGAGGAGCACTTTGCTGTTAGGATAAAAGACTTCTGGAGTGTATGGAGTCCAAACTTCCTACTGATTTCCCTGGTTAAGTCTCATTACTTATTGGTTAATGTAATACCGTATGTTTTTTGCTCTGGGTCAGTGCATGTTTATAGTCCATCAGGTCTTATCATCGTATCAGTTCACATTGAGATGGATTGTTCCTGCCCCAGCTTTGACTAGCTATTAGCTCAAATCCCTCATTAGAATTCCTTCCTGATTTTACATTTTTGTAAAATCAGGAAGGAATCTGGAAGGCAGTTTCTCTAGACAGCATCATGATATAAAAGACAAGTTTCTCTTTACACAATGGAGGCAGTTAGAAGGTAACTCAGGGCTGGCATAAAGAGTTTGGTGAATGAGATATCTAACTGCTTTCAGTTGCAGGTAAGACAATGAAGACTCATAACTACTCCCTACAACACCACCTAACAAAAGAGCTGTTTGGTATTATGAAGCAGGGCAGTGTGAAGAATAACTCCATGCTACTGTTTTTGGAAGAGAGAGCCTCTTGTGGTCAATGTTGGCAAAACAACATGTTCAGTCATTGTAGTGATTTATCTGGAATACATCACTACGACGACTGCATGGTGGCGCAGTTGGTAGCACTGTTGCCTTGCAGCAAGAAGGTCTGGGGTTTGACTCCCGGCCGGGGGTCTTTCTGCATGGAGTTTGCATGTTCTCCCTGTTCATTCTCATCGGTTACTCTGGCTTTCTTCCAAAGACATGCCTGCTAGGTTAATTGGTCTCTCTAAATTGTGTGCATGGTTGTTTGTGTTTTGCCCTGCGATGGACTGGCGACCTGTCCAGGGTGTAGACTGCCTCCCGCCCACAGACTTCTGGAGATAGGCACCAGCTTACCTGCAACCCACTATGGAAGAAGCGGTATAGCAAATGACTGACTGACTTCTGTACTACACATATCTACTCAATCTATCGGCACCGTTTGATCATTTATAATTATTTCTACATGATCAATCATCATGTATTCTCCTGCCCTCAACAGTCCACATGCTTACACTCTGACAGGACCGGAGCAGATCCACACAGTTCCTCGGCATGGAGCTGTCTCCCCCTCCAACAGAGCTAGAAGCTGAGTATGCAACGCTTTTTACCACTGGCTCCCTTCACTTCCTGCATGAACTGATCTCCACATTTGATGAGGAGGTGGAGCAGGTAAAACAGTTCAAAAAAGCCCTATTCTGTACTCAAGGAATAAATGACAAAGCTCTACTTTCTTTCCTTTTTCTTTAGATCCTCCAACTGAGAGTGTCCAGAAAGGTTCACTTGGATATTTCAGGTGACCTTCCAAATTTCTTGGAAAGTACTGCACACATAAGGGCAGACCCAGACTGGAGGGTTCTCCCTGTCCCCCCGAGGCTCCAAAAAAGGCATGTGGATATTGGAGATATGGCCCCCTGCGATACCCAGCGCTTCATTAGAGCTCTGCAGTCTCCAGCACAAGGCATACAGGTACAGCACCTTCACATTTTAGTACATCATAGCACAGAGCAGTAAAGAAAGTGCAGATTTCATTTTCAGTATTAGTAGAATTAGTGGCTATTCAAATAATACTTATTATTTATATTAATTAATTACTGAATCTGCCGTTACTGCCCTTTTTGAGCCTTTTGAACCTTTTGGACTCTATGTGCTGAAAGCAAATAGTGGAAACTGACATGGCCGTAAATTTGGAATTTGGAGTTTGAGTCACAGGACCTCTGCTGTCTTGAATACTGGGTCTTGATGCAGATCTGCAAGCTGGGCTTCAGGCTGTATGAAGGGACTGATGTCCTCATCTCTGTTCAGGCTCTCTCTGTGTTCTCTACTTTCCTCCAACTGCACAGATGCATACATGTTAGGGATAACTCATATTTCTTTGATTGATCCGCTAAGTGGGCAGTTTTCATTCATGATAGAGCTTTCAGACCTCCACACAGCCCTCACCAGTCCTTAAGATGTTTAACCTCTTAAACCCTAGGGTCTATTTTCGAAAAAATGCATACTCATACTTCATAAGGCATTTCTCAACTTGTACCATGCCTAAACTACTAATCTTTGTATCAACTAACAAAAAGATCCTGGAAGATGATGTGGATGTGAAAATGTGAGAGTAAATTATTCTGGGCCTAAGTAAATGAGGTTTAAATGTCCAAAAAGATAAATTCCGCCTTAAAAAAACAGATGTTTACATACAAAACCTCCTACCCTTGCTGTAAAGAAGGAAATAAACACAATAAATTGTAACTACAACATCTGAGTGACATCTGTAGCCAGTGTGGTGTCCACACAACAAGCAATTAAAAGTTTATACATATTTTGACTGAAAAAGGCGGACTCCTACTGTGCCATTTGGGCACACTTTGGCACAATTTGGCACAAATATTAAAATTTGGAGTTTATTCTAGAAATTTAAAATGTGGGATGCTATTATATATTAGGTCATAAAACTACAGTTTTCCCTCCCAAAAACACCATGTTTATTTTTTTCAGCACTCTTTATTTTCACACAATAATTTCATACTATATATACAAACAAACTACAATGAAAAAGGGTGACTAGAGAATATCAGGGCTCTTTTTGGGGTTCAGACAAAGAGGAACCTGACACTTTCTGCAATATACTGAAGTCTTCACACGCTTGTTCCCTGCCTCAAAACACCTTCTGCAGTGCTTTCGGATTGTGTTGGCATACTACAGGGGCATGCATGTGTTAAAGGTTTCTGTGGAAGTCTCTTCAGAAGCAGTTGCAAACTACCATTTCTAGTAGCAGTTTCACACGGAATTCCTTCTGTGTGAGTGTGAATCCACTCCACGCATAATGTTGTTATAGTCCCATCCCAATCCCAGGCCAGCATAACAAAAAAAATCCTGTCCCGTTCCACTCCTGGTAAATTGACTCCCACTCCCATCCCGTGTACTGAATAATTAAGTATAATTTTAAAGACGACATGATGTAATTAGTTGTACACCTAATATTTAATGATGTATTAAAATAAATTGTACATTTAATGGTACATTCAATTTTTTTCTATTTCACAATGTATTTGTTTAATATCTTCCCCTGATGAATCCTTTCTACGGAGCCCGCGAGGGGACATGGGGGAATTTTTTTTCTTTTGCGTCCCCACGCAATACTTTTTGCGTTCCCAGGCAATACTTTTTGCGTTATCTCGCAATACTTTGTGGGATAGTTTCCAAATCAGATAACTGCAAAAATGGAACAAACACTACACCCGTTTTTGAGATTTACTGAGTTTTATTTTGAAATCGGCCTTAAATAAAATGATCTTCAATCAGACTTAAAGACAGTTATTATCCACATGCTGTCAAACTACTGAACTGTGGACAATAATACTGCACGAAACCACATCTGTGACACTTTATTTGCTTATTGCTGCTGCATGATGTGTACTTTTTTTTTGCACGCCATTAGTGCTTTTGTTTTTATCTGGATTTGAACGGTTCTTCTTATCCTAAGCATTTAATCGCATTGTTGACTGCATGTTAACCTGCATATGACAAATAAACCATATGTTTGTTTTGTAAGCAGTTTGTCATCTGTGCAGCTGTTCCAAAATGCACAGCTTTCTCAAGGAGATTAACAACTTTTGCGAGCAAACGCAAAAGTATTGCGTGGGGATGCGAAAGAAAAATACAGTCCCCCCATGTCCCCTCCCGGCCTCCGTACCTTTGCCCTCTACTGTGGCAAAGGCTCTTAAATCTTTAGTGCAAATGCGAGCAATTTTGTTGGTCAGATGAGACTTGACGCGTGATGTTACTTTTTGTTTGACGAATGAAGAGATGCAGGGCTGATTCAATCCAGAATTTGCCTTAATCACTGGTGTACTTGATTACGACTAAACACGTTTTAGAAGCAGCATACTGCGTGTTAACACCGCTACATTCAACTCTCCTGAAGTTCGGTAATATTTGCGACTTTCCTGTCAGCTCTATGAGTTTAATAGATAAGTCCATACTTCTGACTTTACGTTGCAAATCCAATTTTACCACGTCCAGTTCTCCACCTGCGTTTGCTCCCTCCATTCTGAACGCAGGTGGAAAACGTCGATCAGAAGCAGTGTTGGCTTGTGGGTCGTGTAGTTCGTTTGACTCGCATTATAGTATATGCTTCTTGGAAAAAAAACTACACAATGGCGGCGTCGAGCCAAGTTTTTTTTTCTTAAAGTTTATAACAAAGTCTCAGTTTTACATTTCCAAAGACAATTCATCCTAGTTTATTTTCCCACCTATTGGTTAGCTCCCGCTCCTGTCTGCTCCCGTTCATTTTTTTATCCTGTACCGTCCCAATCACGTGATCTTTACTAATGCTGTCTCCCGTCCCGCGGGATTCCCATGGGAATCCCGTGGGAATCCCGTGACCCGTGGGATTCCCGAAAAAATGTCAGCCTCTACTGTGAAGCACATCGTAACCTCACGCTTGTCCATCCACTTTACAAATAAATCGTTATCCTCTCTGATCCATCTAATGTCACCCCTTGTGGCATTTTTGAGGAGATCATTATTGGAGGTTTTTGGAGAACCGGAACGGTTTTTTCTTATTGTGCCACAGGCCCCAATCTTCTTTTTTGACAAGTCTTTGAATAGGGCTGGACTGGTATAAAATTTATCAACAAACAATGTGTAGCCTGAGCCAAACTTGGAAAACAGCATCAGATCAATAACAGTCGTGTAACTCAGACCATGCTCAGAGACAGTGTTACTCTTTCCTGTATACACAAAAAACTTCCATGTATATCCATTAGATGCATCTGCCAGCACGTACAGTTTATACCCCCATTTAGGGGATTGTCCTTGTGGTACTGCTTTATCCCTGTCCGAGCTTTGGACGCCACCATACGTTCATCTATATAGATGTTTTTGTACGGATGGAAATGCGTCTGGCAGGCAGTAAGAAGCTCGGTGTAAATAGGCTTTATCTTGAAAAGTCTATCGTAGTTTGGTGGGGTTTTTTACGTTCATTGTCCTTATCTTCCTGGGGAATACTGAGGTGGAGTGACCAGACAATTGCTTCAAACCTTTGCCGGATCATTTTGTTACCTCGGAATGGGTGATTGTAAGGGAAAGTCTTTCTCCAGTTATGAGGTCTTTGCTGTATCTTTACCAGTCCTGTGTACAATAGTATTGCCAGAAAAATGTAGAACTCCTCGACTGTCAACAGCATCCATTTATATTTTTTTTCCAGCCTCCTTTTGCCTTCCAGCATGAAGATATGTGTTGTCAATGATAGTACTTACAGTTGTTTTGCTGGAAAAAAGTTGAAACAACTGCAATACTGTCCAAGACGCCATCTTGTCCAGAACAGGTCCTGGAGTGGATCTGGTGGCGTGTCCTCTTCTTCACGATTTCTCCACCCATCACTGGCAGGTAGAGTGGGAGCAGGTGCACTTTTCCTCCGCCCTCTCTTCTTCGTGGAGACTACCTTTTGGGGCTTTACTGTAGCTTCCTGGGGGGGACTGGCAAACACCCTTTGTGTATTTGAACGTGTACTGGGGAGCAAAAGGCAGACAGTCAGTAATTTGTATATATTTTTTCAATCAGTTGGGCATAGCAAATCAGACTCTTACCTTTGGTTTGTGGAGGACTGACGCCTCAACACGTGTCTGGAAGAAGGCAGGTACTCCTCTTCACCACTGCTGGTTTCCTGGGTTGAAGTATATGTGTCATCCTGCAGAGGTGTGAATGTGTCTGCAGCCTGACCTCTGTGAAAGAGAAGTGTGATGGTCACTCATTTGCAAATCATTACAATGGTCTGCACAGTAATTCAGATCATTACCTCTGCTGTTTGGACGATGCACGCCTTGACCTTTTTTCTTCTGGCTCTGGAGTTGTTGACAAATGCATAGGTGGCAGAATCTCTTCCTCAACACTGCAACACACAAAAGTTAGAGAGTGACTCACCAGCAAATCAGTACTGACTGATACTGTGATAGAAATTTAGAAAGTGCCTTTGTCAGATGAGCTGAGTTTTGAGTTTGAGTTCTGCCTGTCCTAAGAAATGGTTTCACTATTCACTGCTTCCTCCTGCTGGTCCTCAATGCTTTATTATGTATATCAGGGCTCCGGACAAATGGCTCTGCAGATGGTTCTGTTTTAGTTATGCAGATGTTTCTGAGTCTGTGAGATACAAGATAAAGGGAACATTTGTTGCAGAGGAGCCAGGATGTCTCTGCGTTTACTAAAGGGGGTCATACTACATGGGGGGTGTTTACCTGTTTTTGAATACTGTGATATAGCGAGGTGTTTTCCTTTTGGCTGGCAGAAAAGATTCGGATCAGCTCAGTAACACATCTGATGCTGTAACTGTCTCCCTTATAAGGCTAAAATAAATTGGTAAATACAATTTTTTCCGTAATAACACACAACTTAGACCCTCACCCAAGCAGCATTGAAGACGCCTCTCGTCCACCCTTGATCGTCGCTGTACTCCAGAGGGATCTGGTTGTGGTGCTGAGGGTCTGGCCTTCTCATCAGACTCGTCTGTATCATCATCATCATCATCACTGCTGTGGAATAAAATATAAATCTCAGTTCATACATAAACAAAATTACATGTTCAAACAAATTAACAGATAAGACTACCCTGCTCTCTTTTTGCTTTGCTTTTACAAAAAAAGAAGTTGACTTTAGTATCCTGGATCAGTAATATACTGATTGATTAGATAAAAAATTGATTAGATAAGCTGTAATTCAATTCAATTAAAATTTTATTTATATAGGGAATTTAGAAACAACCTCGGTTGACCAAAGTGCTTCACAGCTTTACAGCTTTAGTATAAGCAACTAAAATAGCTGTACAAGCAGTAGTTTTGATAAAAACACACACAAATACACATATATTCATATTGCAAAAGCCTAAAAATATTTATAATACAATACAAAAATAATTACCTCTCATCTGCTGGAAATTCATAGTCTGAGTCGCTTCCAGGTTGCATTAGATCAGAGTCGGAGGATGAAGAATCACGAGGGTAAATATCAGTAGTTTCATCTTTTGTTAGCTTTGCTAACACATCCTCCGCAGTAAAAAGCTTTTTTTGGTTTCCGTGAATCCATGATTCTTTTTGTAAAAGTGGAAAAAAATCCGTCCAAATATATGTTTTCACTCCTGCCCGTGCGTAATGCGTAAGAGCGCACAATACAGGTATCACTCTGCAATTTGAGATATACAGAAGCCCCAGCGAATCACAGGCGAGAGTAACAGAAGTCTCAGTGAATGACGCACAGGCACTGTTTCCATATATCGTCTTCCTGTGGCTCCAAATGAGTGTGAGGGTTTGTAGAGGAGGGACACGACGGCAGAAGTGTGGTGCAGAGGTGGTTTTCGGGAAAAATTTGAACAGAAGCTGTTTTGTTGAATTAATCAACAGAACGTGATTCTGTCAAGTAAAAAGATAAGGACGTTTATTAATGGTTAAGAAACATAAATTGAGAAATGTAAGAGAAGATTATGTAGATGAAGAAAGAGAAATAAAGCCACGTCGGTCGTCTGGAAGTTGGCGTCGAGGGATCACACAAGATACCATCGGGAAATCCCGTGGATTAATTAAAGAACTTTTGACGAGGGGCAGGGCAAGATGGCGGGTTGAGCGGCCGTGTTTTTTGAAGCTCGCACAGCAAGTCCTACATTTTACTTATTATTAAGTGGACATTCCATCAAAATATCGACATGGCTTCCCAGAACATTAACAAGTCTCTCAAACCTAAAACTGACTTGAAAAAGAAAGAAGGGACTCAGATTAAAGACCATGGCTATGCTATGGAACTCTCCACTCAAAATAAAAGGGAACGAGGCGACTCTGCACCTGTAACACCGAGCAAGGTACCAGTTGAGAAACGATTTAAGCCAGTTGAAGATGGGGGAGATGAGGACATTTCTCTCAGAGATATAATGAAAGGAATCACTCAGCTTGGAGAGAAAGTGGACAATATTGATCAACAGGTGAGACATAGCAGTGTTATGCTCGCTAACCTAGCCAAAGCAGTGGAATTCAATGCTAACGAAGTTAAAGAATGTAAAGAAAAGGTGAAAGAGCTAGAAAAGCAAAGTGAACATCTACGAGAGGAAAATGCTGACCTTAAAAAGAGGCTCAGAGAACAGGAAAGATATAGAATGAGGTGGAGCCTTCGTATTTGTTGGAGTCATCCATTTTGGTCACACAGTTGAACATGCGCTGCTCAACAGACATCGCAGCTCTGACATCACCCGGGATTGTAAAACCCTCAGGAAATAAAGTTTCGTTGCCATTTCCAGCGTGTCTCACGGGACGAGGAACGGAGGCGCATATCTAGAGAGACAAAAGCTTGCAGGTGAACTTTTGCTCCATATACCGATCGAAGACCACACCGATCTTGAGGTGATCACGGACGTGTGATCGCGTGCTGAATCTCGAGGAGTACATTAATAAGCTTCAAATAGCCATTAAAGCGGGGTTAGTGGGTATAAGAGTTTGTTGTATCCAAGGTAATGTTTGCATTTACCCCAGCAAGACCATGGATAGTAGTGCAATATATGCAGAAATGGTGACTAGACTGAGAGACTGGTGTCAAGGTGAATCACTGGCTGAGAATCATGCAGTCTTGGCTCTCGTTCCCACAGGTGTTGAAGTTGCCCAGATAGAAGAGACTCTGCAAACAGTAAAAGTTCCGGGGCGAGTCAGAGTGAGAGGTAGGATGTATAACGAGAAACTGGGCCATTTGATGGCCTTGTGTGAAAGTAGAGAACCAGTTGACCCAAGTAGAGTCCCGGCTGAGGTGCATGACGTTGCTACTGATCTCAGTTGTCCGATTTTTGTAGCAGCGCAGAGTCCAGCTACCGAGGGAGAACAACCGGAATCTGTCAAAACCCTGTTGGACGCTGCTGCACCCACAAGTTCAGTGGAGTCCAATATTCGTGCCGTGGGGGATATTTTGGCCAAGGTGGAGAGACCAGGAAAAGAATACAGTGGATACCACCGCCTTCGGATGTTCTCTGGCTCTTGAGGGGGGCAGTATATTCAGACCTCATGTTAGTGCAGTTAAAGTTGAGGGAGAGGAGGCAGAATCCTCCAAAGTTCTTAGAACTATTAACAGAGGTCAGAGCTGAGGAGGAATATGCGGCTGCTAGGGTCAAGCTTAGCGCATCTGTCCAGTGGGTAAAGGTTGCTGGTAATACGGACAGCCGTCAGACGGACATACAGTCCTTAAAAGCAAAATTTAAAGAGTTAAAAACAAAGTTTGCAGCCATGACACCCAATGCTTGGCCTGAAACAGATAGTGACCGAATGTGGGTTCCTGAGACTCAGGATCCTGGGACGGAAAGTAGCGAGGACCCAGAAACAAGTGAGAAGGCTACAGAAGAAGGTGTTCTACAAGAAGGCTCAGATGACAGCATCTGCTACAGGTATGGGGAAAATTGACATTTCTCTAGTAAATGCCAAAATGCAGAGAACCAGAGTAAAGTCATTCAGAAGCTTATCCAGTCCCTAAAAAAAGCCAAAGAGCAAATGGTAAAAACCATGCCCAGTGAAAGCCCTGACACGGATTGCACTGTTAAGAGAAGTGAGGTGACATCAGTCGGGAACAGGACTATCCCGAAAGGACTGATAGGTCCCCCTTCGGTTGTGTCGGTGAGGGTGAATGGTCACTCTTGTGATGCGGTACTGGATAGTGGCTCACAGGTTACCATTATCTTTGAAGAGTGGTATAAGCAACACTTGGCCAATGTTCAGATCCTACCGGTGTCTGGTCTGGCCATTTGGGGGTTAAGTGACGCCAGTTATCCCTACCAGGGCTACGTCCTGGTAGACATTGAGTTCCCGGAAACTGTTGTTGGTGCTAGGGAATCACTTTCTGTATTGACTTTGGTCTGCCCGGGTCCACGGACTCCAGACCAGACCCCTGTTGTGTTGGGGACTAATGCTAGTCTATTTAAGAGATTAGCCCAGCTCTGTAGCCAGGCCACTGGGGTTGACCTAGCGCAGACTCTAGGTGTTCAAACTGAAACTCCAGAGCTGAGTGAGGTTCAGGCTACAGGGGAGGATGGGGACCTAGGTTGTGTGAAATGGATGGCCCCTGGCCCACTGATCATACCGGCTAGAAGTGACTGTCAGGCCATCTGCCAGGTGGAACTGAGACATCCCTTGGACAGGGAGATGCTGATGGTGGACATGTCGCCTATGGGCTCCCTCCCAGTTGGGGTGGTAGTACAACCATTGATTTTGCCAAGTTCAGAAGTGGCTGTGGATAGTTTCCGGGTCCTTGTGCATAACGAGTCCGCACGGGAGATAGTTCTCTCAGTTAGCACTGTAATGGGACAGTTGTGCGCGGTTGACGTGGTGCTGGCTCCCCTGAAGCCCAAACACCAGTCAGAGGAAGGACCCCAAGAGTTCGACCCCCACCTCATTAACTTTGGTGATTCACCCATCCCAGAGCCTTGGAAAGCGAGACTGAGGCAAAAGTTAGCAGACAGAGCCAGTGTGTTCTCTATGCATGAATGGGATGTGGGACTAGCAAAAGGGTTGGAGCATCAAATCAGCTTGCCTGACACTCAACCTTTCCAAGAGCAGTCGCGGAGACTGGCTCCCGCTGACATTGAAGATGTGCGTAAACACCTGCAGGATCTTCTGAGAGCGGGGATTATCAAGAGTCACGCAGTCCCTATGTGTCTCCAATAGTTGTGGCTCAGAAGAAAATGGCAGTGTCAGAATGTGCATCGACTATAGAGCATTGAATCGTTGTACTGTGCCGGATCAATACACCACCCCTCGCATCGATGATGCACTCGATTGCTTGACAGGGAGTCAGTGGTTTTGGGTACTTGATTTAAGGTCGGGTTATTACCAGGTTGCCATGGCAGAGGCAGATAAAGAAAAAACGGCTTTCATCTGCCCGCTGGGGTTCTACCAGTTCGAAAGGGTGCCGCAGGGAGTTACCGGGGCCCCTGCGACTTTCCAGAAACTGATGGAATGGGCAGTGGGGGATATGAATCTGCTTCAGGTGTTGGTTTTCCTGGATGACCTGTTTTTGGGAGGTCTTTGGAGGAGCATGAGGAACGGCTTCTACAAGTCCTGGACCGGCTTAGGGAGGTTGGGCTGAAACTGTTCTTGGACAAGTGTCAGTTCTGCCAACCAAGAGTGAGATATGTGGGGAATATAATATCGGCAGATGGAGTTGCCATTGACCCCAAGAAAGTAAAGGCCGTCACTAACTGGCCCCAGCTTACTGACCTGAAGTCCCTGAGTTCTTTCCTGGGGTTCTGCGGATATTCCGCAGATTTGTTTGAAATTACTCTCGAATCGTCCGGCCTCTTACAGATCTCACCAAAGAGTATGCCCCCACTCAGAAAGAAAAGGGACGTTTGAAAGAGGAGGCAAAGTGCTACCTCAAAGAGTCTGAGCCTTTTGGGGAACAGTGGAGCCAGGCATGTACTGATGCTTTTCACCGCATTATACATTGCCTCACAAACGCTCCTGTTCTCGCATTTGCAGACCCTAATAAGCCGTACATCTTGCATACCGACGCCAGCCTGAAGGTGCTGGGCGCGGTGCTATATCAGGAACACCCGGAGGGGCTCAGACCAGTGGCGTTTGGAAGCCGTAGGGTGAGCGCTGCCGAGCAGCGGTACCCTGTTCATCAGCTAGAATTTCTAGCTCTTAAATGGGCAATCGTGGATAAATTCCATGATTACTTGTATGGGGCAAAATTCACGGTAAGAACTGATAACAATCCTCTGACTTATGTGCTGACCACGGCCAAGATTAACGCCACAGGGCACCGTTGGTTAGCCGCATTAGCAACTTATGACTCTGATATTCAGTACCGGCCTGGCAGGACAAACATTGACGTGGATTTGTTGTCGAGGGACTTCGGGGCAGAAGGGGAGGAGTGGGAGCGGATATCAGACGGGGAGGTACGTTCCATCTGCATGGGGACAGTGGCCACAGAGCGCCTAGAAATGCCACCTAGGTATCTAGATTAGTTGGGTGCCTCTTCACAGTGCATTCCCGATGTGTTTGCTTTCCCTACTCAGCTTGAGTTGGGTTCCTTGAGACAGTTATCTAGGGCTGATATAGAGGGTGGACTGAAGAGAGACGATGACATTAGTAAGGTGAGGGCGGTTGTGCAGCAAGAGACATGGCTGGACGACAAAGAAGCCAGCTCAGAGTTCAGGCTGTTCAAGAGGGAAAAAGACAGTCTTGTACTGACAGATCGTCTGCTACATATTATTTTGACGAAACGAAATATTATTTTGAATAAGAACCAAATCTTTCTGGAGAAATGGGGCTTAATAGTGTTTACTTGGTTTTCAAGTTTAGTAAAATAATATTTAGGGAAATATTATTTTCTAGATTGAAAACTAACAACCTTTTTGGGTAAACGATCTTCAGTAGGCAAGCACGTGTTCTTAGCTGTTAGCGGTTGAAGCTAACAAAAGAAGCTTATAGCTTATCATCAGAATCAAACACATACCTTTAAAATACCATTAATAAAAGGGTTAAAATGCATAAGCGTGGATGGTACGTTATGGCCGATCTTCTGTGTTTAAAATCACCCTTTAAATAAAGTTTGTCTTAACTTTAAAAAAACACAGAACACATAAACTGAGCACATGTGCTGAGCAGATAATCTGCTGGCACTAAGATGGCTGAGTTTCAACACAAACAAAACCAAACGTCATAAAACGAAAAATGTTTAGATTATTTCACTCTAAACTACTTCTCTCTGCCCAAAACACAACCTCTTACGTGAACCGTGCTGAGGAAAAGTTGTCCGGGGCGACGAAGTTGAAGAAAGCGTTCACAGTGAACAAAGCGTTAACTTGCAGCCAACCTCCGCAGCTGTGGGGTGGGGCGGCTCGTTCTGCCGGGCGGTCAAACTGCACATTACTGCTGTAGCCACGGTGATGCGGTCCCGTTGTCCTTCCTTCAGACCGGGAAAACTGTTCCACTCGGCGTCGTATAGACAGGGTCTCTGCTGGGAACTCTCTAGAACACAGTTTGCTTCTGTAGACCTCAGAGAGAAAGTCAAGCAACGCTTGTACCTTATTAACCCCCGTTCATGAATGAATACCGGATACACAAACAGCAATTCATTCCTACTTAACTTAGTGCATATGATCGCTTGATCGTATGACACTCTTGGATCCAATTTAAAGAGTTATTTCTGTTTGCCTGCAAAGAGACATTTGCGCGCTGTGTCCCTCCGTCCAGTTCCGCTGGGGACCTGCGTGGAAGAGGTCAGTTTGTTGCAAAAGGGGGGTTTTTATTCGGACAGTGACGTCACGGAAGTCCGCTGTTATTCCCTGTTTCTGGCTGTGCTGGAAGTAGGTTAATGCGATTTATTTTGAAAGTTCCAGATAAGTTCTTATGTTGTCCCCATGGCTGTGGTCCCAACATGGTCTTGCTTTTAAATTGGAATGCAAGAAGTCTAATATCTTATGGTCAGGAATTAAAACACTTTATTAATAAGTTAGTTGATGCCCCAGATGTGATATGTATACAAGAGACCTGGTTAAAACCCCAATTAGTTTTTAGAATTGTAAATTATATCATTATAAGATGTGATCAGGAGAAAGATAATGGTGGTGGATGTGCCACTTTTATTAAGGACTTGCCTTACAGAGTGATTAAGAGAGGGAAGGAAGAAGAATTTTTTCCAGTGGAGATTTGGATTAATGCAGAACCATTTATAATAATAAATTCTTATAACCCATGTGAAGGATTAGAAACAAACTGAAGGGAATTCAGGGACAGAAAAGAAATAAAATGATTTGGTGTGGGGACTTTAATGCTCATAGCAATTTATGGAATGGACAAAGAACAGATATAAATGGGGACATAATAGAACTTTTGGAAGACAATCACTTGGTGTGTATGAATGACAGAAAAGGGACACGAATAGATGTTCATACAGGAAACTACTTGGCAATAGATTTAACTTTAGTATCAAGAGACTTAGCTGGAATATGTGAGTGGGAGACAGTGCAGGAAACTACAATTGGTAGTGATCATTTTCAAATTTTGTGTAGGATCCATACTAATAAAAAGATAGAAGTGGAGGAAAGGCAGGGAAGATGGGTATTTGACAAAGCTAAATGGGATATTTTTAAATATTTATGTGAAAGACAAAGTGAGGAAGGTAATTTAAATTTAGATGTAGAGGATGTTGAGGGGAAAATTAGGGAAATTATACTAAAGGCAGCAAAATTGACAATCCCTATGAGTAAGGGTAAGCTAAAAAAGAGAGCGGTACCATGGTGGACACAAGAGTGTGGTGAAGCTGTAAAAGAAAGGAATCGAGCTTTTAGAATATTAAGGAAAACACATTATTTTGAAAATTTAATTAAGTATAAAAGAGGTCAGGCACAAGTTAGAAAAGTTATTGAAAAAGCAAAGAAGGATAAATGGAGGAATTTTAATGAAACAATAGGAAGAACAACACCTTTAAATAATGTATGGAGAATGATTAAGAAAATGAGAGGTAACAGACAAGAGAGAACATATCCAATTTTAAAATATGAACAAGAGAGGGCTATAATAAATCAGAAGAAAGTAGAGATAATGGAGAAGAGAAGAGAACGCTATAATCTTAGATAATCAAACAAACATAGGTAATATTATGGATGCTCCATTTATCATACAAGAAATGAAGAGAGCAATATCAAAATCAGGATTAACAGCACCAGGTAAAGATCAGATATGCTATATTATGTTAAAGCATTTAGGAAACCAAATCGAAGATAAACTTTTAGGCTTGTTTAATAAAATATGGGAAGAAGGAAGGCTACCTAGTAATTGGAAGGAGGCAATTATTATTCCTATTATCAAACCAGGAAAGGACCCAACAAATCCTTTAAATTATAGGCCCATTGCACTAACATCATGTCTAGGTAAGTTTATGGAGAGAATGATAACTGAAAGGATTACATATTATGTCGAAAGTAGAGGATTACTGTCAGCATGTCAAAGTGGGTTTAGAAAAGGAAAAGGTACAATGGACCCTATAGTATGTTTGGAATCAGATATTAGAAAAGCCCAAGTTAATAAGGAAGAGGTGGTAGCGGTATTTTTTGATATTGAAAAACGTATGATATGGTATGGAAGGATGGATTACTCATAAAACTACATACAATGGGAATAACAGGAAGAGCCTACAATTGGATTAAAAATGTTTTATTAGATAGAGTTATTCAGGTACAGATGGACGTAGCAAGATCAGATTAATACAGAGTCGAAAATGGAACTCCACAGGGCAGTATTATAAGTTCTTTATTATTTTCGATTATGGTTAATGATGTTTTCTGGAGTAGATCAAGATATTATGCAATCATTATTTGCTGATGATGGGGCTTTATGGAGAAGGGGAAAAAATGTAACATTAGTGTATGAAAAAATACAAAATGCTATTAAATCTGTTGAGAACTGGGCTTATACTTGGGGGATACAATTCTCAGTAGATAAAAGTTAAACAGTTATATTAAGTAGAAAGAAGGTTGAACAAATTGATTTAAAAATGAAAGGAGAAAAAATAGAAAAAGAAAGTAACTTTAGATTTCTTGGAATATTATTTGACTCAAAACTTCTATGGGGTGACCATATAAGATATATTGAGGGAAAATATAAGAAAATTGTGAATATAATGAGGTGCCTAACAGGATCAGATTGGGGGGCAGATAAAACTGTTCTAAAAACGATACATATCGCTCTGATAAGATCCATATTAGGTTATGGATCTGAAGTATATAAACAGGCTGCAAAAACAATGATTCATAAATTAGAGATAATTCAGAATCAAGCGCTGAGATTATGCTGTGGGGCTATGAGAACTTCTCCAAATTTGGCTGTACAGGTGGAAATGGGAGAGCTCCAACAAGTTATGATGAATTATTGGGCAAATTTGCAAGGACATAAGGCAGAAAGACATCCAACAGTTAAAGGCAGAAAGACATCCAACAGTTAAAACTTTACAGCCGTGCTGGGAAAGTGGAAAGGCAAAAGTAGACTGTTTTGCTTGGGCAGCAAACAAATGTGGTGATGAAATGGGATTACAAGGGAAGAGATATAGCACAGCTGTGCCCTATTCAGTTACACCTTATTGGTTGTTTCCTAGCATTAATGTTGATCTAAATATCCATAAAGAAATGCAGATTTATAAAGGTAAGAGGAATTGGATGGATGTAGTACTTCATAGAATCGAGAACACATACAGATCATTTCTTGTAATATATACAGATGGTTCAAAGGATTCAGATTCAGGTAAAACAGGATTTGCATATTTTATTCCTGAATTAAACATATCATTGAAACAAATAACATCAGATCGTTTAGCTGTCTTTACAGTTGAAATGATTGCAATTCTGATGGCGTTACAATGGGTAGAACAAAACAGAATAGAAAGAGTTCTTATCTGCTCAGATTCACTGTCCTCCTTGATGTCGATTGTGGGTTTCTCATCCAAAGGCCGTATAGATGTAGTATATGAAATTTATGACATTTTATTTAGACTTACACAATTTCATTTAATAGTTAAGTTCATGTGGATTCCTGCTCATAAAGAAATAGAAGGTAATGAAGTTGCAGATCGTTTAGCCAAACAGTCTTTAAGTCAAGATAGAGTTATGGAAATTGCATATAGTAAATCTGAAATAAAATCTGTTATTTAGAACAAAGTAAAATCAGAATGGCAGCGGCTTTGGGAGGAGGGAACCAAATGGCGACACCTATTTCAAATACAAAAATCGGTAGGTAAAATGGAAGTAATTGGAGAATATCGGAAAGAACAGGCAGTCATAACAAGATTACGATTAGGACATACACGATTAAATAAAACACTACATATGTTGGGTAAAGATCCAATAGGCTGATGTTATTGTGGAATGGATTTGGAAACAGTAGAGCATGTTGTAATTCAGTGTGAAAAATATAGGGTGAGTAGAGAAAAATTAAAGCAAGAATTAAGGAAGTATGGTGTGGAAACATTAAGAGTGAATACAGTACTAGCTAAACATGAAATGATAGAGTATTTATAAGATTTTTAAGACAAACTGGATTATTTGCAAGAATATAAAATAGGTCTGAGACTCTGGCCCACACTGCAGCACAGTAGATATCGATGATGCATCTAAACGTTTGATGCCAGCCGCCAAAAAATCTCAAAAAGAAGAAATGAGTTGTTTCATGGATTACATGCTATCGCTTGTACGGAGCCCGCTTGGTCTTGCTTACGTTTTGGGGGGAATTTGTTGAGTGCCCAGCTGAAAAGTTTAAGATTTACTTGACTTGTGGGTTCAAGAGGTTGAAACTTAAACGATTAACATTTTTCTGGTTATGACATTTAGTATTTATAGAAGTTGGATAAAATCTTCTTTTCACTTTCTTCAGGTTGACTTTGATGACGGGAACTGCCCAACATTCCACAACCAGATCAAAGGTATCCACAATGTCATTCTGGCAGTGAATAACCGGCTCCCTGGTGAGTGTCTGACCATGTTATTTTTCTGCAGCCACTTTGCATTGCACAAGAATATTTAGCAAAGTAGAGGACACAGAAAACATGTTCTCATGAGTCTTGATGTTCTTCTAATTCCCTTCTGGAAGAGCAGGTGTCCCACACATATCCCAGGCTCCAGTGTTGATGCTGCGTCCCCGTGCCTGGAACATGGTGGAGCACAACATGATGGTAACATGAACTCTCTTCTGCTTTTATCGCTTGCTTTACTTAATCTCTTTAAAGCCACTTTGGATGCAAGTTGGAGTCATGAAAAGTGCTGATGATCTGATTATGTCTCTTTGGATGGGACTCCACAGGGTCACTCATCTGATGATGTCACTCATTTGGACTGAATCTGACTCCCTGTCAGGAGTTTATCATCCTCAGGGATGTAAATGATTGTGTTAATATAGGGACGGTAATGCTTAGGGGTTTGCAAGTCTTCAACATGTTAATATTTGCTGAAACTAAAACCATCAGGTGGAGGGAAAGGAGGCTCCTGGTCCTCTGTTTGACTTTGGACTCCTGATGTATCACTGTGGAAGGACACTGCTTAAACACCAGAGTGGACCATTTCTCTACCTGTCAAAGGTAAACTCCAACACACATACAAACAAACAGGCTTCTCACAGCTGTTTAACTGGGTTTTACTTCAATCCAAGTCAGTATGTCACCCAAACTGCAGCTTCACATGTGCAAAATATCCAATATATTCATCTTCTATTCAAAATCTTCATCTGGTTGCATCATAAACTCACACTGTTATCATGATATTTAATTTTAAATGCTTAGTTTCTGCTTCCTCTCTGAAATGACTTACCCAAAATAAATAAAGCATGTCTTCCCAACTACAGCGGCTCGATGTATTACCTTGTTCTAAAAAAAGCTAAAACATGTCAGAATACTACAGAAATGTCTGAATTAAGATGTCTGAATTAAGATGCATGTTACTGTGTCAGACTAAATTCAACTGGAACACAGTAAACAACTTAAAAAGATAACATCGAGCTTATTATAATGGTGGAGATTTACAGCAATTGCAGTGGAAACACACTATTCGTTCACACCTGGTTGAGCAAAGAGGCCCTTTTTACTCCTTAACTAGCCACTAAAAGCCAGGGCAAATAATAACGTCCAACAAGCTGCTGTAGTCAAAGGATGATTTCACATGAAATATTTAATTAGAACCAAATTGTAAAAGTTTTAAGTATAAATCATTGTCAATTCAATTTTCAATTCAATTCAGTTTATTTATATAGCGCCAATTCACAACACGTCGTCTCAAGGCACTTCACAAAAGTCAGGTACATACATTCCAATTAATCTTAATCATTGAACAGATTCTGTTATTTATTCAAATTGGATAAAAAGTTTTTCTATCTAAGGAAACCCAGCAGATTGCATCCAGTCAGTGACTTGCAGCATTCACTCCTCCTGGATGAGCATGTAGAGACAGTGGACAGTCACTGGTGTTGACTTTGCAGCAATCCCTCATACTGAGCATGCATGTAGCGACAGTGGAGAGGAAAAACTCCCTTTTAACAGGAAGAAACCTCCAGCAGAACCAGGCTCAGTGTGAGCGGCCATCTGCCACGACCGACTGGGGGTTAGAGAGAACAGAGCAGAGACACAAAGAGAACAAAGAAGCACTGATCCAGGAGTACTTTCTATGGGAAGGAAAAGTAAATGTTAATGGATGTAGCTCCTTTAGTCGTTTCATCTAGAAAGAAAGAACAGATAAACTCTGAGCCAGTTTTCAAGGTTAGAGTCTGAAAGAGAGCACAGAGAGTTAGTCACAGTAAAAGCTCAGTCAGTAGCCATGTCTAGGAGAGAGAAAGGGTTAAACACTGAAAGACAGGGCCATGTGGATCATCGGTAGAGGGTGAGCATTGTGTGTCTTGTTGAGGTTTGGGTTAAAATACAAAGGCTAAAGGTATTTGTTGTTAATTTATTTAGAACTGATATTAAACAAGGTAGTCTCTGAGACATTATACTTGCTAAAGTTGGAAAAATGTTTCCACACATAGTAACAGTCCTCACACACGCATCTTATCTGCCTAAATGTTTGCAACACAACAAGACAAATCAATAATTTTAGGATCCTAATAGCAAAGGCTCATGCAAGTTTTATGAAACAGTTTTTACAGCTTTCCTGCATACTTTCAGAGCAACAAGTTTTATTATGTTTTTTTTTGGTGCTTTGCTTGTTCAGCTTTTTTTCTCTCTCTCTCTCTCTCTCTCTCTCTCTCTCTCGTCTCTCTCTCTCTCTCTATCAAACATACACTGGTTATTGGTGGGATGTTTGCATGTTTCAGTTTTACCTTAATTTGCAGGTGGAGAGCTTGATGGAGGCCAGGCTGTGGAACAACATATTTGTGTGGACACAACAGAAGGTCTGAGTGCAGTAATCTTCAGACTAAATCAAATCTATGTTATTTTAATATGAGCAAGATAATACTGAGGTACAGAGAGAAAATACAGCACCAGTCAGACTCTGAATGAGTGGTTAGATCTAGTATTTAGATGAGAGTAGTTCTACAGTGTCTCAGTGTCTCTGTCACATCTGAATTTGTAATAACTAGGCTGGTCACCATCGCCTTAACATAAAAGGCTCAACACAGCAGTGTGCCTCTGCCTTTTAACCTAATATAACCTCTAACATCATTTGAAAACCTCAATATGATCAAAATATTAAAAAATCTGTAGATATTTTTCTCCTGCAATGGAAACATATCGACTTTTTTACTTCTGAACTGACCATTCAGTGGTGTATTACAGTTATATGTTAGGGTTAAATACAGTACGTTAATATGTAAGTAGCCCATATAGTCACAGACTCATTAACACAAGATAAATGTAAAACGTCTGTTTAACTGTGGGTGTACCACAGGGAAGTTTTTCTGTTCCGAGTCTGGAGTGGTTTGGATGTGTTAGTAGATCTGTGTGTGCAGCTGGGCCTTCCACTGGGCTGCATCAAAGCGACGGTGCTGATAGAAAACGTGTTGGCAACATTTGAAATGGAGGAGATTCTCTATGAGCTGCGGGAACACTCTGCAGGGCTCAACTGTGGCATCTGGGATTACTCAGCTTCCTTTGTCAACAAGTTTGGTGAGACAGATGTGGTGCCAGTTACTTCAGCAGAGCCGGGTCAAAAGGGGTCACTGCAGTCAAGATGTCACATCTTTCAGGTCACCGTCAGGATTTCCTGCTGCCAGACCGCAGCAAATACGTCAACATGGAGAAGCGTTTTCTGCGCAGCTACATGGACCTGCTGGTTCAGACATGTCACCGACGTGGAGCGCTGGCCACAGGAGGCATGGCTGCTCCGCTGCTGCCTCAGAGCCAGCAAACTGACTCCTACAGTAGAGTGCTGGCTTCGGTGGAAAGGTACAAACAATTCAACATCCTGATGTGTTTACCAGAGCTCTGTGGTGAGGATTCATTATGAGGTGGTTCCAAGCACAGGAGAAGATGCAGAATACAGTTAGTCTATCAGACAGGCCACTACCATGAAAGGTAATGATAAAGTCATACATGGATCAGCAGTTACAGATCAAAAGGAACTAGATGAAAACCCATAAATAAGTAACTGTGTTCTGGTTTTATTTGTAAAACAAAACAATTCTCAGGAAATATGTTTTTCTTATATTACACAGTATTACTTACTCCTTCAGCATTTTCTGTCTGTTTTTCAATCACTCCACAACACTGAGACTGGACTTCTAGAGGTCTTAACTCTTATGCAGTGCAGCATTTAAGACGATTGGTCAGAACCTGGCATACTGATTGATAGGCTGAAAAAATGTCTGAGACTGGTACCATGTAACATTGATTTCAGTCCTACTTGGCTTGGACAAAATTACTGGCAAACATAAATCTATGCAAACAGAATTCACATGGGAGCTTCCTCAAGGCTCTGTTCTCGGACCATTTTAATGCAGTATCACATCATTGTTTGCCACACCTTTTCTGTAATGAAAAATAGTTACCTAACAGTTCTGAGCCATTTATTTTATTTAGAATATTGTTTTTTAAAATGAAATGATATCTGGTTAGATTGAAAAGAAGAGCCGGTACCCAGAAAAGCATGTTTGGTTGCAGAGTTTTGGGCTTATGGTCATGTGTGATTGGTCATTGGCAGAGCTGCATTTCACTACCTATTCCTTTACACGCAATGCCTAGAATTAAATACAACAGTACTTTTTTCTTGCAATGTAACTCTTTTCTCTGTTGGGTAAAGCACTCTGGCATGTCTGGTGTACAAATGGTTCTGAACTAACAAACTTGACTTACCTCTTTTTTTATTGAAACTGGATTCTGTTCCACTGTTTTTTTTTTCTACTTCTCAGACTGAAGTTGTTGGAAATCAACGCAGGTGTTGATGGTTTCATGGTGTATGACATGAATTTGATCAAGCCCATGCAGGAAGTGAGTACCTAATTATACAGCTTTCAATGGTTGTTGTCCCATAAAATGGAGACCATGATAAATTATGTTGAAACATTATAAACATTATAAACATTATATCCTGTATATATCCTAAATATCCAATTCAGCTGAACACAAAAAATATTCAGTTTTCATATCTGCCAGCAGTTACCGTGAATCTAATTCTATAATTATGTCTTCTACAAAAACACCACAGCACATCACTAGAAGAAGCCCACACCATTAGTGAAAGATGGTGATGGCAGCACTATGATCTGGGCTGCTTTAAATCTGATGGAATGAGGGTTTTGTCAAGGTTATGAAAATCTTTAGGTGTCTGTTAGAAAGCTGAGGATGAAGAGGGATTTGGTTCTCCAGCACCAGGTTCGCCCAAGCCTGGATCCAAATCAACAACACAAAATAACATTTTGGAGAGGCCTATACAAAGTCCAGAACTGAATCTGACAGAAGCCCTGTGGGATCGCCTGAAGAGGGCTGTGAACAAGAGATGTCCTTTATAATCTGGGAGATGTGGAGAATTTCTGCAGGGCACAGTAGGCACATTGCCAAGTAGATGTGACATGCTGACATCTATTTAAACCTATTTCTCCCTTCATAGATGAATTGGTGCTTCAGTTGAATTTTATAGTACATGCATGACAGTAAAGATGAAAACAGTGGTATGATTTATCATGTTTTTACATTGACATAACCTGTTGTATTTTAACAGGGGTGGGTACACCTTTGAGATCCTTTGTCAGTGGTGATGTTTCTTCTCTTCCAGCTCTTTGAGCTTCACACTGAGGGTGACAACCAGCTTCACCAGGTCCGAGATGATGTCAGTGTGACTCCTGAGGATCTGCTCTCCATGCCCTCTGTTAGTGAATACATGGGTTTGATTACAGTCTATATGGACAAAGTAGCAGGAGGGTACAACAAAGTATCATTTACATTTGTTTTTATATTTTTTAGGGAGGAGTCACCCTTTATGGGCTGAAGTATAACATTGCAGTGGGTGTCCTATTTATTAATGCATGGCTGTCAGGTGAGTTCAGGGGTGCTGTGGTGTATAACCAAAATGAGACACCAGTAGTAGGTCTTTGGCAGATGCACCTACTTGGTTCATCTGGTGATTCATGCATGAATTTGCTTTGTCATGTTTTATCCCAGAACTTCTGTAGTTCAGCTTAAACAGGTGCTATGAAAATATGATAAGAAAAGCTCCAGAATTGTAGTTAAAGGTTGTAGTTTATTCAATTAACTTAATTGTCCCTCTGTATAAATAGTCACTTATGCACTGCAGTGTGAGTTGGTGGTTGGTGGCAGTGAAAACAAGTTGTGTCATCCTTGGCAGCAACAACTCAGTAAAGCATTTGAAATAACTGGCATTGAGACAATTCAGTACTTTACAACTTTGCAGTGACAAACAAAAGAACATAAAACGTACATTACAGTGCCATGATAAAGGAAAGGAAAGAAAAGTTGTACTTAAGTTGTACTATAAGTACATAAGTAGGTATTATAATTTGAAACGTTCAGTCTGATTACCATGACCTTTAAACTTTTATATTAGAAGAATCAAAAGCAACTCTAAACTAATGAGGTTTTAACCTTTATTTAAAGGAACTCAGGGTTTCAGCATTTTTGCAGTTTTCTGGAAGTTTGTTCGAGATTAGTGGAGCATAGGAACAGAAAGCTGCTTCTCCATGTTTGGTTCTGGTTCTGGGGATGCGGAGTAGACATGAACCAGAAGACCTGAGTGGTCTGGAAGGTTGATGCAATGGCAACAGATATTTAATGTATTTTGGTGCTAAACCATTCAGTGATTTATAAACTAACAGAAGTATTTTAATGTCTATTCTCTGACATAGAGGGAACCAGTGGAAGGACCTTACAGCTGTGGTGTGCTCTACGTTCTTAGTTCTAGTGAGGATGCGGGCAGCAGCGCTCTGGATCAACTGCAGCTGTCTGGTTGACATTCTAGGTAGACCTGTGAAGACGGCTGTTGCAGTAATCAATTTGATTAAACGCATGGTTGACTTTTTCTAGATCCTGCTGGGAATTTAGTCCTTTAATCCTGGAAATGTTCTTCAGGTGATAGAAGGGTGACTTAGTGATTGTCTTTATGTGCCACTGGAGATTCAGGTCTGAGTCCATCGCCACACCCAGATTTCTGACCTGATCTGGGTTTCTAGCTGTAGTAACTGAAGCTGTGCTCTGACTCTTGAACACTCCTCCTTTGGTCCAAAAATAATAGTTTTTATTCAGCTGAAGAAAATGATGGCACATCCACACATTGATTTGTTCTTATCCATCTACCTAACGCTAGTATTGATCTGCAATGTTTCATCTGTGTAGTTATAGTAACTTGTCAAGTTTGTTATGACCTGAACTAGGGGAAGCATGTAGATACTGAATATGGAGGGCTCCCAGGATGGAACCTTGGTGAACCCTGCATGTGATTTTTGTCAATTCTGATGTAAAATTACCTATTGGCACATGAAACTCACTGTTATCAATCAAGACTCAAACGAGCCAAGTACTGTACCAGAACGAACAAAAATGTTTAAGTGTATCACAAGATTCTTTTGCCCCTCTGTATGGGGGTTGTCAACATGGATGTGGAAGACTCCCACAATTATTGTAATTACTGTAATTATTATTAATAATTACAGGGGTGGCTGTGGCTCAGATGGGAGGAGTTCGTCCTGTAACCGGTGGGTTGCCAGTTCGAAGCTCGAGGCAGCTGGTGTCTGATTCACAGAATAGAAAATGTTGGAAGTGAAGAGTTGTACTCCAGACTTATTAAGACAAAATCCATCTTAACAAGATGCCTTCTTTCGTGAGGACATTAAAAATGTCAATAAAGTTCACAGGTTTTGAAGCACATGCTTTCTTAAGCCATTTGTTGAGCATCAGCAGTCTACTGAATCTCTCCACCCTGAACTGTCGGTAGAATTCCACTGAGACCTTGACATTGAGACCAGTTCCTCAACGGACTAAAATCCTTTTTCAAGATTTCAGATTATTGCTTCACAACATCAAGAGCGAGTGTGCATGATTAGGTTTTTCACTGATGCTTTTCCACGTCTATCAGTATTTTCTCTGAGATATCAGACACCATGCTATTGACAAAACTACGTACTTTGGTGTTTTTCTTGCTGAAAAAGTGTTAAATCTCATTCAAGGTTCCATCACCTACTGTTAGAGTTTGTGGCCTGGTGGCTAACACCTTCTGAAGCTGTTCAAGAGAAAACAGTTTATAGGGCAATCTGTTCTCATACCTGTTGCTGGTGAAAGATGAGCTTTCCTTCTGGGGGTCAGAGTCCTGCAGAATGGGAACAAACCCGTTTTCTAGTGGAATCCCAGTGTGTTCAGTTGGTTTGCTCCTGTTGTGAGAACAGTTAGCTGTTGTTTTCTCCTTTTTGCTGGGGTTGAAGTGACGCTTCTCTGTATTGGCGGCCAAGCTGTTTCATATGGGTGCAGGGTTCTTCCTGTTAGCCATCTTCCCAGATCAGAAGAAAGGGATTTGTGCTTTGGCTTTGTGCTGAGAGAGTTCCAGGAAGGACTTTTGGCTGGTTTACTCTCATTTACTGCAGCATTGGGTTTCTTGGTGGTGCTGGTTAGCTGTCTGTCAGTCTTATCACTGTTTTGAATCATCAGTAGGGTCATGTCATTTCCATACCCAGCATTTTTATCCATATTCATTTCAAGACACAGAATTCTCATTTCCATCACTGTTATTTTCTGGAGAGGTTTGTCCCAGTCATCTGAGGAAAAGGGAGGCATCTTGTACTGATTAGCTTGGCTGCTATGAAAAGTGCAGCTGCTCCTAGCGTCGTCTGGTCCTTCTCTCAAAAGTAATTCAAACAAAAGATCCTTGAGAAAAATCCTTTAAAAAAAGAAGACTTGAGTATCACTGATTTAAAGAAGTTTAGTCCAACTTTTCTGTATGTTTTGGCTGGGATATAAGAGTAAAAGAATGCAAGCAAACAGAGAGCAAGGGAGAAAGTGTTTTGTTTACTGTAACGCCAAAGTATTTCAATTAGATTTAAGTCCTGACCTTGACTAGGCCACTCCAGAACCGTCATGCTTCATCCTGACTTGCCGTTGTGCTTTGGATCATTGTCCTGCTGCATAAGCCGAGTGAGCTTGATCTTTAGGTCAAAAACCGGATATTCTCCTTCAGGAATTTGTGGTAGAGAGCCGGATTCAAGGTTCTGTCATTCATGGCAAGTCATCCAGCTCCTGAAGCAGTAAAGAAGCTCAGACCATCATGTTACACCACCCTGTTCAATAGTTTTGTTTTTATTACACAATTATCTTTTCTTTTGGAAATTTCTGTTCTTTTTGGTCAGCAGTGGTTTTGTCCTTGGGACTCTCCCATTGAGGCCATTTTACCCAGTCTCTCTTTCTTATTGTTGAGTCATGAACTCTGACCTTAGCTGTAGAGCTTTAGATGTCGTTCTGGGTTCTTTTGGGACCTCCTAGATGAGTTGCAGATTTGCTTGTGGAATAACTTTTGCTATTCTGGGAAGGTTCACCACCGTTTCATCGTTTCTTCATTTGTGGAAAATGGATTTCATTGTGGTTTTCTTCAGCCCCACTGAAAGAGCTCAACGACTTTGTTTCTCATCTGTTCTTAAATTTCTCTAGATTAGGATGTGGTTTTTTACTTATTAAAACCTTTTAGCCTACTTCATGCTGTAAGACAGGTCTTTGTAGTAGTGATTTATTGACTTGACAGGTCTGGCAACAATACAGTCTAGGTGTGGTTAGTGAAGTACTCGTACTCGTACTCGTACTCGTACTCGTACTCGTACTCGTCGTCTTCCGCTTATCCGTAACCAGGTCGCGGGGGCAGCAGACTCAGCAGAGACACCCAGACGTCCCTCTCCCCAGACACCTCCTCCAGCTCCTCCGGGGGAAGCCAAAGGCGTTCCCAGACCAGCCGAGAGACATAGCCCCTCCAGCGTGTCCTGGGCCATCCCCTGGGCCTCCTCCCAGTGAGACGTGCCTGGAACACCTCCCGAGGAAGACGTCCAGGAGGCATCCGGTATAGATGCCCGAGCTACCTCAACTGGCTCCTCTCGATGTGGAGGAGCAGCGGCTCTACTCCGAGCCCCTCCCGAATGCCCGAGCTCCTCACCCTATCTCTAAGGGAGTGCCCGGCCACCCTACGGAGGAAGCTCATTTCAGCCGCTTGTATCCGGGATCTCGTTCTTTCGGTCATGACCCAAAGTTCATGGCCATAGGTGAGGGTAGGAACGTAGACCAACCGGGAAATCGAGAGCTTCGCTTTTCGGCTCAGCTCTCTCTTCACCACAACAGACCGCCACAGCACCCCCATAACTGCGGCAGCCGCACCGACCCGTCTGTCGATCTCCCGCTCCATTCTACCCTCACTCGTGAACAAGACCCCGAGATACTTGAACTCCTCCACTTGAAGCAGGAACTCCCCTCCAACCTGAAGAGGACAAGCCACCCTTTTCCGGTTGAGTACCATGGCCTCTGACTTAGAGGAGCTGATCTTCATCCCAGCCGCTTCACACTCGGGTGCGAACCACCCCAGCGCATGCTGTAGGTCTTGGCTAGAGGGGGCCAGCAGGACCACGTCATCTGCAAAAAGATAGACGAAATCCACTGGTCCCGAACCAAACCCCCTCCGGCCCTGGCTGCGTCCTGTAGAGGGTATAGAGCTGGTCCAGTGTTCCATGGCCAGGACGAAACCACACTGCCTCCTGAAGCCGAGGTTCGACTATCGGCGGACTCTCCTCTCCAATACCCTGGCGTAGGCCTTACCAGGGAGGCTGAGGAGTGTGATCCCCCTGTAGTTGGAACACACCCTCCGGTCCCACTTCTTATGAAGGGGGACCACCACCCCGGTCTGCCAGTCCAGAGGCACTGTCCCCGACCGCCATGCAATGTTGAAGAGGCGTGTCAACCATGACAGCCCCACAACATCCAGCGATTTGAGGTACTCAGAGCGGATCTCATCCCCCCCCGAAGCCTTGCCACCGCGGAGCTTTTTAACCACCTCGGTGACTTCAGCCTGGGTGATGAAAGAGTCCAACCCCGAGTCCCCAGGCTCTGTTTCCACCAGGGAATGTGTGATGGCATGGCCTCACCGAACTCCTCCCAGGCCCGAGTTTTTGCCTCTGCCACAGCCCGGGCCGCAGCAAGCCAACCACAGCCGATAGGACTCCTTCTTCAGCTTGACAGCATCCCTTACTGCCGGTGTCCACCACCGGGTTCTGGGATTGCCGCCGCGACAGGCACCGCAGACCTTACGGCCGCAGCTACGGGCAGCAGCATCGACAATAGATGCGGAGAACATGGTCCACTCGGACTCTATGTCTCCAACATCCCCCGGAATCTGGTCAAAGCTCTCCCGGAGGTGGGAGTTGAATACATCCCTGGCCGAGGGCTCCGCCAGGCGTTCCCAGCAGACCCTCACTATGCGCTTGGGCCTGCCAAAGCTGTCCGGCTTTCTCCTCCTCCAGCGGATCCAACTAACCACCAGGTGGTGATCAGTGGACAGCTCAGCCCCTCTCTTCACCCGAGTGTCCAAAACATGCGGCCGAAGGTCTGATGATACGACAACAAAGTCGATCATTGACCTCCTACCTAGGGTGTCCTGGTGCCAAGTGCACTGATGCACACCCTTATGCTTGAACATGGTGTTCATTATGGACAATCCGTGACTAGCACAGAAGTCCAATAACAAAACACCACTCGGATTCAGATTGGGGAGGCCATTCCTCCCGATCACGCCTCTCCAGGTGTCACTGTCGTTTCCCACGTGGGCGTTGAAGTCCCCCAGCAGAATAATGGAGTCCCCGTGAGGGGCACTATCCAACACCCCCAACAGGGACACCAAAAAGGCCGGATACTCTGCACTGCCGCTCGGCCCGTAGGCCGAAACGACAGTCAGAGACCTATCCCCAACCCGAAGGCGCAGGGATGCGACCCTCTCATCCACCGGGGTAAACCCCAACACGAGACGGCTGAGCTGGGGGGCAACAAGCAAACCCACCCCAGCCCGCCGCCTCTCCCCGTGGGCTACTCCAGAGTAGAAGAGAGTCCAGCCCCTCTCAAGGAGATGGGTTCCAGAGCCCACGCTGTGCGTGGAGGCGCGCCCGACTATTTCTAGTCGATATCTCTCGACCTCCCGCACAAGCTCAGGCTCCTTCCCCCCCAGCGAGGTAACATTCCACGTCCCTAGAGCCACCCTAAGCATCCGGGGATCGGGCCGCTGAGGTCTCCACCTTCGTCCGCCACCCAATCCTCTTTGCACCGGTCCCTCACGGTTCCCCCTGCAGGTGGTGGGCCCACTGGGGGATGGCCTCGCGTCTCTCGTTCGGGCTTGGCCTGGCCGGGTCCCGCGAGGAGCAACCCGGCCACCAGGCGCTCTCCGGCGAGTCCCGACCCCAGGCCTGGCTCCACGGTGGGACCCCGGCGCCGCCGTACCGGGCGACGTCACGTGCCTCGATTTAATAGTCCTCATGAAGGATTCTTGAACCGCTCTTTGTCTGACCCATCACCTAGAGCCTGTCTGCCATGGGAGACCCTACCAGGGGCATTTAAGCCCCAGACAACAGAGCCTCTAGGATCATTTGAACACTCAAACCCCTCCACCACGTTAAGGTGGCGGTTCAAGGAGGGGACATAACAATACAGTCTGGGTGTGGTTAGTGAAGTATAAGCATAGAAATGCAGTTCATCACAGTTTAGTCATATCTCAGAATTCATACTAATTAAACTTTTTCCCTTAAGAAAATCATTGTTTGAAAACGCCTTTTTGTTTCTGCTTAGGTTATGTTTGTCCAATCTTAACATTTGGTCGATGATCTGAAACTTTTAGGTGTGGCAAAAACATAAGTTGTTTGAGAAATCCTGTTTCCTGTGATTTAGATCAACACACAGCAAAACATTAGAACTGCTACCTTTCAGGTGTAGTAAAACACATTTGTGTTCCAACTGTTTCCAGACTTTATTTTCTGATGACTGTACCTAGAGGCTTCTGTTCTAATAAGTAGGACTTATCTAACAGAAAGAGAAAATACATAAATGAAGTACATAAATTAGTACTGGGCTGCTCTGTGGGCAGTTGTTAGCAATGCTGCCTTGCAGAAGAAGGTCCTGGGTTCATAACCCCAGCCTGGGGCATTTCTGATTGGAGTTTGCCTGATACATGTTACATGGCCTTAGACCTGTGTGTGCATGGCTGTTTCTCTCTCTTTCTCTCTCTGTGTGTCTGTGTGTGTGTGTGTGTGTTGAGTGGGTGCTTTGCTCTGTGATCTGGGGTGGGATCTGGTGGGCTCTCACCCACTGACCCAGCCCCACCAGTACCCAGAAGGATTAAATGGATGAAGTAAATGGATGAATGTCAGTAGTATATAGTTCAGATGTACAAACACATCTATCAAAAATAAAAGAAAAAGTTACAATGATAAATACATACAACATGTTGACCCGGCTTCTGGAAATTCTGAAGTAGAATGTATTTATGTGTTCACACACATGTGGACACATAAATAAAACCCATTTATTGTGTCATTTGTTGCTTTAAACTCTAAAGGGGTGATTTCTGGGCATCCAGAGCCTAAACAATTTAACCATAATATAACAGTTAGGTTGAAATCTCAGTCCTTTAGGAAGCTTCATCTGACCATCACTGACCTGGAGGACGACAGCCAGGAAACTATTACTTTAGAGTGCTGTCCATAGGTTTAATGATTGCCATGAAAAGTGTAAAGCTGAAAGAAAATTCACTTATAAAAAATCATTACTGTTCACTGAGCTAACAGAAGCTTTACATGGCTGTTAAGTAGCATATGTCCCACCAAACCAATGAACTAAAAAAATGTTCAAGTGTGTAGCTACACTGAACATACACTAACACTCCAACCAAATGTGTTAGGAAGCTAGCACACGCTGATGTGCACCATGCTCTCTGTTGAGTGTCCTGAATTAGGATTATATTCCAGCCACCAAGAGCCCTGCCCTGCCCAGCAAATAACTGTTTTATTCACCATGGCCCTGTTTCCATCTACCAGTTTCAAACTTTTTTAACGGAATGAAACAATTTTAGCAACTCTGACTAACTTTCGTAACGATGCTAAAACATGATTGTAAGAGGTCCGACAAGACAGTTAAAAGCCATGCTGTTTTCCAGGTAAAGGCCATTTTTTCTACAGAGGCCAGGTGGAAGATTCAGCCACTGCAGAGATTTCTAGATCCCAGGTACGTTCAAGATACAAACCTCTCCTGATTCAGTAAATCACAGATTTAATATAGTTCTTGAATACACACCCACAGGATAACAGAAACATTAAAACACAAATAGGAGTAATAGAAACTCCTAATTTATCATGGATACTTATCATGTTATTAGACACATCAGGAATAAAAAATACAACACTGTTCTCCAAATAAATGACAAACGCCACCCCTCTCAGCTAAGAGGTAATCCAAAGTCATCCTATTTCCAATATAGAATCCTAGCTCTCTTTTGCCTTTGAACATTTTCCCCCTTTTCTAATAATGGACTGATCGAATCATAAGTAGTAGCTGAAAAAATAACATTCTCCAGACCAATTAGCAGGCAGATACAGATATAGCTTTTTCCACACACCAAAAACCATGTTCTTAGGACACGAGTACCCATCTCTACCAGGAAAAAGTAACAAGAAACCTGGTTAATTTACCTGCCTGGGCCCCATACAATTCACTTCCTTCAGTAAGGCTGTAGATTAAGGGGTTAAAAAAAAGGCCTGAAATGGTATAAGAATCAGTTCTGATAGGACTGACTCAAATTTTTTATGTCTGTTGGTTAACCCCAATGAAAACAGAATTAATAGTTTTGCAACCCTCTGTCTTCCCAAAAGGAAAAATAAGGTGTTTTCCCCCTGTGGCCTTACAAATATCTAGATCTTATTAATTCCTATTACCCCAAAAAAATCTATGAAGAATTCCTGTAGCAGAAATATTAAAAAATTAGTCTCCCCAGAAAATCTACTAACATTTGTTTTGCCTTACAATGTAATTCCCCCCCAAGGAAAAAAAAACCCTCCACCACTGGTTATGTTGCCAATCTGGAAAAAAATTAAGTTAGAAAATAAAAAGCGTTCAATAGGAAACAGGAAAAACCCAAAATGGTTGATCATTAATAACAGGGGAATCAAAACAAAAACATAAAAACTGTCATTCCTTATCTTCCTCACAGTTGGATGCATCAAGTGATGAATCCCTTTTTCGAATCAGCTGATGATTATTAATTGGGAAAAATTACTCAGATTAGTCACAAATTGTCTTAGCTGTACCTTTTTCCCCCAAATAAAAACAGGAGTAAAAAAACCCTTGCAATACCAATCATCAGCATCAGAAAAGACCATCTTCCCCATATAGCTGCATCGTGACCTTGAATGGAATGTCCTTTTTTTTGGTACTGAAAGCAAAACAGTTTTTTCCCCAAAGAAAAAAAATCATAAAAAAAATTTTAAAAAAATCCTGCTGCCCTCCGGAGTGGCTTCTGCGCTTCAAGCTGCCCTGTTACCAAAATAGTACAGGTGGGGGGCGTAGGAAACTCCTCTAGGTAGGAGGTTTCAGAACCAGGATGCTGCTCAGGTGGTGTTCCCCCATGAAAACCTCCCGTGTAGCATAGACCCCCAGGTGTCACGTTCTGCTACCTTGGGGAAACGGTGTAGGGAATCTGATTGGGGCCATCCCAGCATCTGGATTTCAACTGTGTTCTCCTGGAATAAGGGAGTGGAGTTTTGGAAAAGTGGCTGTTTTCAGCAATCACCCTTCGCAATCTGTGAAACTTGAAAAAAGCACAGTGGACAGGTTTGACAGTAAAACGACATCCTCTCTTCACACAAAGATTGGGGGGTAGAAAAATCTACCCAATATCCCCATGCCCAAAATTAGGAGACCTTTTCAAACAAGCGCTTCAAAAGTCTTGATCGTAAAATGAAAAAACAATAAAGCAGAACCTTCACAAAACCCTTGGCTAATTTTTTTAATCTCAAAGTCCCATTCTCAAGCCTAGGTGCTTAATTACATGAACTTCATCAAAAACATCCAGCAAAAATCAAAAAAAGAATTAATTTTTCTCACTCCACCTAGTATACTAGCAGTGAACCCCTTTCGCAAAATATTCTGAATATTAAAAAAATGGAACATCTAATGTTTGAGGAAGCCTGATTACAGGTCATTTTTTCCATAGTTTCAGAATACCCCAAAGAAAATTTAAAAAAGGGTCTAATCTGGGGGAGATGAAAATTTCACAAAAAAAATTAACACCATATTTTCAGACAGTTTTTCAGAATGTGATCTTAAGGGAAAAAACTATGCACCATTTATATTAAAAAAAAGTAAAAAGTCTTTTGGGCTTTGTCACTAAGTCCTCACTGGAGCTATGAGTCCCCCTTTTTCCCATGAGTGCTTAAAACTTTTTTTAATTCATTTTTGACATCCTCCCCCTTCCTTGGCGCAGGGTCCCAACCCAGCGACAAAACCCAGCCCCCAAAAATTTTTAAAAAAACTTCTAGTCACCAGGATCACATTACAGAAAAACCACAGGAAATGAATTCTGACAAAAAGGGACACCATGAAATTACCCCAAAACCAAAAACATAAATAAATAAATCCCAATGTTTCTAACCGTAAAATTCAGTTCCATTTAAAAAAAACAAAACCCCAAACTTCAGTTTTTTGTGCAGTTCATCAATGTCTCACTGAGAAAAAAGTCACTTTCCCCAATCCTGATTTGTTTTTGTGTGAATATAAGTATTAGATTAATGGACATCCAATGTAATTTTGATGCAAAAACTCTAAAAAATTTAATCTGATAAAATAAAATTCTCACCAAATTGAAGTCATGACTCCAAAAAAATTTTCCTTTAAATTTTAGCATATCTTTAAATGTCAGCTAGCTTAATGGGCACCAGGGAAAAAAATTTTTAAAACCTAATAAAATCACCAAGATCCTTTAAAGCAAAAAACTAATTCTTCTTAAAATTATTTTAAAATATTTTTTAAAACCCTTAAAAAATAAAACCCCAAAAAATTTCTAAAAGTCTTTGCACATCCTTAATTATTATACAAAAAAAAAAACATGTTTAAAGGGCAACAATCACTACAAGCATTTTGGATTTTTTTGGGCTCTTAAAAAGTGTTAAAACTTGGAAGGGAAGGGGTGAGGGGTCACCAAAGAAACAAAGGCTGAAAAAAACCTGGTTTGAGGGGAGAGTCAGGCAGGAAACTAGCCTCTTATGGGCAGCCTTTTAGGCGGGACCCACAGTTTCTTCATTCCAAACCCATCTTAATGTACCTTTTTAAACTGCAAAAAATGTTAACCACACCTACCTCAAAAAAAAAAGCTGCTTCTTAATTTTCCTGAAAAAATCAAGGGTTTTAATCAATCTGGGTTTTAGAAAAAATATTCTAAAAAAATCATTATTATGTCATGCCAAAAAATAAACCTTTAGCCAAAAAAAACAAAGACAAAAAATCAAAAAGACAAATGGCCAAAATTTTGAAGCTTCAAGAATTCAAAAAAAATTTTTTAACAATCTCTTTTCAAAATTTTGTTTTCTCAGCCAAAATCTTTTTAATGCTGTAATTGATCAATTTTTTATTTGACAATTTCAGGATCCTTTTTTAAAAGAAGTGCACATAGTCCAAAGAGATCTCAAACTATCTTAAAAAAGCACAGCAAAAAATTTTTTTCTAACATGAATTTCCAAATTTTCTGATTTCTGAAAAACCCTTTCCCCAATTTTTTTATACTGTTTAAACCCCCTTTTTTTAAAAATAAACCCAAAAATTTCCCGAGAGATTTTTCGTTTCCTTTTTTTTTAAATCAAAACCCAGCTGTATTTAAGGGGAAATTTTCTTTCTCCCGGTTAAATGCAAAAAAAGTTAAATTTTTAAATCGGGGAATTTACATTTTTTTTGGCCCCTTTCCCCAAAAAAACAAAACTGCGTGTTAAAATTTAAACAATTTAAATCAAAGATAAGACCGGGTTGCCCCCCAAAATGGGATTTGTTCCCCCATAAAACTTTCCCCAAAAAAGAACCAACCATCATTTTCTTGAATTTTTTGGGGGTATTTAAAAAAATTTAGAGTTGGGGGGGAAAAAATTATTACTAAGAAACCCCCGGGTTTAATTTTTCTTTTAAAGCTTTATAAATGGGAGTTTTTTAATATTTTATTTCCCTTTGTAATTCCCGAAAATTTAAATTGTGTAGTGGTAAATCCCAAGTATTCTTTAAAAACTTTTAAAAACCCCCAAAAAAATCAAACAAAAGGGGACTGTAGTTTTGGACCGGCCCCCTCCTCTTTAAATGTTTTTGAAAAGCCTTTTTTCTTTTTCTTTTTCCCAAAAAAAAGGATTTTACTTTTTTATTCCATTATAAAGGGAAACCTAGGGCCTTTTGGTCCCAAAACAAAAATTTTTCCCGCCCCAATCTTTTTTCCCCCGAGTAGAAAATTTTTTAGGGGGAAAATTTTTGCATTTCAAAAAAATACCAAAATGACTGGAACTCAACATTGGGCCCTTTAAAACGTTTTAAAGGAATCCCGGGCTTTCCTTTAATTAAATATTATAAAATTTTTTGGGCCCCAAAAAACTGTGGGCTCCAAAAGGGCCCTTCCCGGAGTCCAGGAAAACAGGGGTTTAGTACTTTCTGCATTAAAACAATGATGCTAGCCCTTTTGCAGAGATTGAAGGATTTGGGGTTAATTTTCCCCAGAACCCGTTAGTGTATTTTTTTTTAAATTGGACAATAATCAGAAAAAAAAATTTCTAGTTCCCCAGCTCCCAATTTTCCCCAAAAATCATATTTGCTCCTAACCCAGTTTATAAGAAAACTTCAGAAAACATTTTTGCCAAAAAAAAAAAAACCCCAAGACTAAAAAAAAAAACAAAACACAGGGGTCTGTTTTAAAAAAAGGGGGAAAACCCTGCTTAAAAAATTTTGGGACTTTTGGTGGGGAAAAAAATTCCACCGGGCCCCGAAAGGGCCCTTTCTATGCAGGTCTTTTAAGGGGAAAATCAGGGTTTGTTTTAAATTTTTGTGGGGTTTTCCATGTCCAATCCCGTTCTTTTACCTTTTTTAAAAAAATAAAACCCCAAATTTTTTCTTTTTCTCATTTTAAAAAGGGGTTTTTTTTTTTGCCAAGGAAAATTTTGTTTTTAAAAATACAACCCCAATTTCTCTTAAAAAGTTTTTAAAAATTTTAAACTGGGGAACCTAGAAAAAAAAGTTTTTTGAAAAATTTCTATGCAACACAGAACGATTAAATTTTCCCTTTTCCCTTTCCCAGAGGAAAAAAAAAAACTTTCAGAAAAACCCAAACCTTTTCATAGTTTTTTGTCAGGACCTGATATAAGGTACAGTTTAAAATCAACACGCTGCATGAATCAGAAGAGGGAAGAAAAACAACATAATATAACCTCTTCCCAGCAGCTGCCATGAAAAACAATGACTTTGTACCTTCCATAAGCGTAAGTTAGCACTTGCAGACAAAAACTGCACCCCACTGTAAGTACTGTGTCAGAGACTGTATAAGGACCATCTGCAGTAGAACTAAACCTGTTTTAATGAGGTTTCTACCATTAGATTTATGAGATACAAACTCTGACAACAGAAAATAAAATGGAGAACCCATCAGGTGTTACGCATGCCATGGGTTTTAAAAATGCTCCGTCATAAGATCTGTCCTGAGAATAACATAGAAACACATGATTACTGCTGAGTTTTGAAAATGTAACTCTTTCTCTGCTTTTTAAATAACTTTTAATAAGTAGAATAATTCACCCTGAATATTCCACGATGAAAAAGAACTTTATTCTCTAAAAAAATTAACTGGAAAATATCAAATGAGCTAAGTTATCACCCTTTTGAAGATACTTTTCTAACCCTAAAATAATATTTTAACCCGCTATATCTGTCAACGTCAAACAAGCGTCACATGAGCAGTGGTTAATAACCGTTCTTCGTTGCAGAAAATAGGAAAAATGTATGCAAATGTGTGTGTTTGTACGTTACCCCCATCAGTTTCTTAATCACTCTGTCGATCGCTCGACTGTCATGGCACACAGTCCTCTATCAGTCCAAAAAAAAAACCAAGCCCTTTCCAGGTGTGTTGGTGGGAGATTCACTCCTTCCTTGTCCACTTTAACTTCTCCAGAGAAAGAACTTTGCTCCGGCCTGTTTCTCTTCTTCTGCCCGCATAAGCTGTGCCTTCAATATAAATCCACTCACAACAGACCCCACATCAAAGTGAATTTCTGCTACCTCCATTCACCAACTTTTCAGTGCGTTTCCATTGGGATGGTGGGAATGCTGGTGGGAAGGGCATCCACAGTCAGGAACTGGCATCCATTCTGGAACGTTTTCACTGGGCTCTAGATCAGGGTGGTCCAAAAGATGGATGTTCTCCTGAAACAAGTCTTTCATCAGATGGGTGTTGTGAACCGCGCTGTTGTCTTGCTGAAAGAGCCAGTGATCCCTGTATGAAGATCCTCAGGCCAGATGGATGCCCACTGCAACATCTCCACACAGCCAACCTTGGTCTGACGGCCCTTCACAACCTGAACACCCTTTAATCCATTGAGAAAAAAAGCTGTGAGATCATGATGGAGCCTCCTCTACTGTGCAGCATAGAAAGTATCTCCTGTGGGATTCTCCTTGTGATGCCAGTAATGTTGGAAGCCATCAGGACTGTTTTCATTAGAATGTTTTCCTCTGATGTTGAAAATGTTCTGAAAATGTTCCTACACCTTCCGATGTGTCAAACACTGCCAAACAGAAACTAAAACCAGAAGTAGAATGAAGCCAGAACTAATAAAGACAAATTCAGCTGAATATGAAAGAAATTCTGATTCAAATTTCTGGTTTGTGGGTTGGGAGAAAAACGAAAGGAAACTTTGTGAATTCATGAAACTTCTGTTTACAGGTACATCTCGAAAACCTAGAATTTCGTGAAAACGTTCAATATTTTTTGTCACTCATTTCAGAAAGTGAAACTCATATAGATGAGAGACACCAGAAACAACAGTGCAGATGACCTGAAGGCTGCTATCAAAGCAACCTGGGCTTCCATTACACCTCAGCAGAACCACAGGCTGATCACCTGATCACTGCATCGATGCCACACCGAATTCATGCAACAGGCACCTCGACCAAATATTGAGTGCATAGAAATGAACATACTTTACAGAAGTCTGACTTTTCTGTTTAACACATCCTTCTTTATTGATTTTATTGATAATGTCATATTCTAATTCTAAGACACTTTTCATTCTCTGTAAGCTAGAATCCTCAAAATTACAAGAAATAATGGCTTGAAATATTTGATTCAAAGCGTAATGAATCTTTATAAGTCATGAGTTTTACTTTCTGGAATGGATGACAAAAATATAGAACTTTTTCATGATATTCTATTTTTTGAGATGTTCCAGTACATGGATAAAAAATTCATGTGAAACTCACCAATCTACCCCTGAAATATCCGAGTGCAAATTTGCACCCTGGTGACAAAGACAAATGCAAAAGTTCCACAAAAGGTCCTAAATGTCAACAACTTCAGAAGGCTCTTGGGTAAAGTAGTTCAACATTTCATGCAGTATACATTTTGTTTCCATACTGTAAGGTATAACCCACCAAAGAAAAATACTGATAAGAGTTCTTACTTTACAGCCCAGGTTCTACTTCTGCCTCAGAGATGTTCCTTAAGAGCCTGGATTGGAAAAGTTTCAATTAAAAATTACTAAAATAAAAAGAAAAAAGAGCCACCAACAACCTGGACAGTATGACTTTGAATATAAACCAAACTGGTCTGAGTAGAAGGAAGTAGTTCTGCAGAACAGCTTTTGACCCAATGTGACTAACTTAGCAAACTGCTGTGTCAGGTGTGGCAGTGGATCCGTCACCAGGCTCGGCTGGAGGATGACAGCAGGGTGGTGAGCAGGCAGCTGGTTACTGAGCTCACCAAGGAGCTCCGACCTGATCTCAGTCCTCTGTGTCACTCTGAAAGGTGAGCAGCTTCAACGATCACTGTTCTTTATGTGACCAGACATGCCTACTCATACTAAATGGTTGGGAACAATCCCTAAACTGTTCACATCCCATCACTACCTGTTTTATGTGCTTCAGGACCAAACAGAAGTTGAACACAGCAGCAGACATGTTCCTAGAGGTGGTTCTGAAGAGACACTTCCCAGAGTTCATCACCTCTTACTTGAACATGGACCACACTTTTCTCAGCTCCCAGAGCACGAGGGAGGAGGAGACTTTGAAAGCAGGTAGACAGCGAGCCAAGCTGTGAGGGGCAAGCAGGAGGACAGCTTCTCCTTGAACCAATCCTTCTTGCACATGAGGGAATAAATCCACGGTGATGGAAGTTCTAAGCTGTTCCTGCATTCCTATACCTGATCAGCTAGAGTTCCAGCCCAGCTCAGGTAGCAAAAAGAAAAGACATTTCACCTTTCAGGATTGAATTTATAATGATCAAACTACAAAATGGACATTACAGTATCAGTCTGTGCAATAACAGTCACATGGGACTGCTTGGATGCATTGTTTAGTTGGCTGGAATAATTCAGAGACAATGTATTCAAACTTTGTTGAAAATATCTTTGCTTTGACTACTTGGAGCAACTTTTACCTGATATACAGATGTGTTCAAAATATACATCACTAACCAGATCAGTCACTGGTTCTGCTAAAAGTTAGATTTCTACGTAGCTAATAATTAACTAGTAGGTGTAGCAGAGTAATGGAACCAACAGACCCAACAAACATAACGTGTATGCTGCTAATTCTGTGTAACTGAATCATTCATAGAAAGAAATAATAAATAATATCAGTGAAGTTCAGTCAGTGAAGTCATTCATTCTGTGAACAAGAGATAAATGGGTCGGTCCAGACACTGTTCAGAACAACAGCATACTTTGACAGCAAACCATTGATTGGAGAGGGGTAAACTTAAAATAAATAAGTGCATGAAATAACAGCCTGCTCAGCTAAAATGATCTCAGACAATAAAAAAAGATGTAAAAGGAAACAGAAACCCAGAAGACTCGGCCAATGATCAGAACCAGGGTGATCAAAGTTCTACAGTTACCTGTGAGTACTGGAACAATTAGAAGCCGAGCTGTCGGCTAGAAGCCCAGCAAGGACCCATTGATGAAGAAGCTACAATCTGCCAAAGAACACATTGATCTAAAGAAAAATGGTGCAACATATCATGGATCAATCATCAAGATTTCTTCTTGGGTCAAAGAGCCACAGACAGTTTGCCAGATGACCCCAAAACACTGAAACCAGGGGTCACTGTTAGAATCCCTCAAAATATTTGAAGAGGTCATGTAGCCTTATGCTGAAGAGGAAATGCTATTAATATGGGTATTTTGGTGATGGCAAAAACACCAGAACGGAGCAGCATCTGTGCTCCACACACCAACAGGATTAACAGCCCAATCCCTAAAGTAACAGAAAACCTGTTGGATGACATGAAACATGCCGGTTCTGAGACAAGAACGCTTTTTTCATATTTTATCTTCAGAATGGGATCTGCAGTGTTCCTGGTGCTTTTGCACATTTAGGAATAATCGTTACTACATGCCTTTTGAGCTTTACTCACATTGCTGTGAAGCTCCTGGGGACCAAGATGCTAACGCTCAGAGATTGGTCCATTATGATTATGGAAGAGACTCATGAAGAAAATGGGACTTAAACTTATTACGATACTCAGTATTTTGAATAAGTACTGAGTATTTTGAATATTTTGAATAGGTGCCGCCCTGTGTGAGAGGTTTGTGTAGAACTACTAACAGATGGATACATTCACTGATCTGAGTCAAACTCAAGAAACCAAGTAGGAACACACAACATAAGTCTCTAAACCAAGTGTATCCTGAGACAAACATGACGCTTTAATGATGGTGCTTTGTGATGCTGCGCCGTCAGGGATTCCAGGCTGTTCCTCTGACTGTTACTAGGTCAAAGTCCTCAAGTTCATTTCAGCTCCTTCACACCTTGACCAAACTGTGAAGAAGCCAAAATGAAAAGTCTCAGAAGGACCTCATCCAACAGGAACACTTAAAGGTGATTCTACACTTTGTAGCTTTAATTTTGTTTTGTAGGGACAATTCTCCTTGTTTTCAGATTATTATTCAGAAAACAGATAAATGTTTATTCAACAGAGCTGAAAAGATTTTTATTAAACAAAGACATTCAGTATTCTTTTATTCTGGCAGTGCAGTAACATCAGCTGGTCACTGTGACGGCATCCAGCTGAAATCAGCAGACAGAGAAGAATCTGCTTGGTGTGTTACTATGGTCGCCTCTCTGTTGGAAAATGGCCTCACATGTAAGGAAACCGCTGCTGCAAAAACACTTCTAGATCATCAAGAACGTCACAATGAGGGATTCAGCTGTGGTGAAGAAAGCTTCAGAACATCCAGGACCATCTCCAACTGAAGGAAGCGCTGAAGAACCATGTTCCTTCCAGCGCAGAGCTTGCTCAGTGCTGGCAGCAGGTGGGGTGAGTTTAGTGTAGCGTCCTGATACACTCCATGTGTGGGCTGACTTCTCATCCAAGTATCCTCCAATCCTCCAAGAGCAGCTTGTCCCTGCATTCCATGAACAGCGTGGCTCCTTCAACACGACGACTTACTGCTTTACCATGACGGAACCTGCTGCACATCAACACAGGAGGGATCTGCAGCTCCCCATTTTAGATGCCTTCTCCTCCTCCAGGTCATGTTTGTGGCAGACTGAGACCTCTTGTGGTGGGCGTGTAACAGTGCATGTTCAGCCCCTGCACATAAACACCCATCACAATGGTGCTGCTTGGTTTCCAAACTGTTTTATTAATTCCTGTCAGTTCGTAATATATAAATTACTTTTAAAAACGTGAGAAGCAGATGCACCTACAAGAAGGACATGGCATGAAAACACAGGAGTTATACAAAACCTAGACTGTGTTTACAGAAGCCGCTTTGGCCGGCCAAGGACCACGATTCCTACAATCCTTTGCCACCCAATGTGTGTGTGTGTGTGTGTGTGGATATATATCAGTTCTTTTCTGTTAGCATCAACTGTGGACAGAGCCATTTGTATTGTTTAAAAAAGTTAGATGGTTCTGTTTCCTTTGCGGTCGCCCCTGTGGTGCTTAGTCCAGCAGATCAGTGCATTGTGGGGGCGAGTCAGCAGCCATAGCTCCGGGACTGAAGGGGGAGGACACGGCTGTGGTGGTGGACTAAGGCGTCCCCCCCTCCTCCTCCTCCCCTCTCCTCAGATTTCGTGTGCGAGGTCATCGTGCTCTCCTGCAGAGAGGTCACCGTTGGCGCTGATTGCAGTGGTGTTGTCTTGATAACCAGGAGGCATGAAGGCCAAGCAGTAAGGGTAGATCTTGTGGCAGGTGGCTCTGTAAGTCTCAGCTGCCTTCTGCTGACCTTCCCCCAGCTGGCCGCTCCTCAAAGCTTCCAACACCTCAGAGCAGATCTGTGGGATAAACACGGTTTGTCTGAATTCCTCGGGCATTTATTGAATCAGGGAAAATGGGTGTGTGGGACCTGCTGGTGGTAAAACATCAGACCTGGATGCTTCTTCCAGACAGAGACTCATCCAGAGCTGTCGCGATCTCGGAGGCCATTTTATCAGAGGAAGGTTCCAGGTAGGCCATCATCTTAGCAGCTGCAGGCACAAAGAGACACATCTTACAGCAGCTTCCTGGTGCACCGGTCTGAGAGGTTTTTATGGTGTAACAATGTGTCCAGAACTAATTCAGTTAAATCCCAACCATAACGGAACATTTTTACAAGTCAGAGAAAATGAACAAATCAAACTCCAGCTGCAGGCGCGTACTGTAAACAGGTCACATCGTTCTTACGCTGCCTTGCAAAGTATTCACACCTGTTACAAACACAAACAAGTGTCTTAACAGGTTTTTATTTTTATTTAACACTTTGGTTTTCCAGCAGCAGTGCAGATTATACGGGCTGAATCTTTGAGACAGACCAACATAAAACAGCACATGGCAGTTTTGCCACAGATTCTTAAACTGATTTAGGTCTGGACTTTGACTGGTCCGTTTCCACCGGTTCTTCCACTGCTACGGGCAGCCTGTTGATCTGTTTGAGCACTGCTGCCACCTAGTGACTGGAGGCTCTTTTATCGTTAAAGTATGAATAAAGACAGTTGAATCCACCTTGCCTCTCACACCCCCGACTCCTAAACACGGCCCCTACAAGTCCTTTCAGTTCTCACCATTCTTCTCTACTTTAACACCTTCCACCTTGACCTCTGTATTGTCTGTTCCAACACGTTAGCCCTTAGCTTTCCATGTTTTACCAGGTTTAGTGGTTTAGCTATTTTAGCCTAGACCTCACCTTTATTTTTTTACTGTCACAATGTCTCATTAACCTCTACATTTTTCCTGTAATGGAACAAGGTTAGTGATGTCCTCCACATCATACCAACTATATTGTAACACCTTTCTGGAGAGGGGAATCCTCCAAGCTTCTGCTGGCAACAACTTAATGCTCACCCTCTACCGATGATCCACATGGCCCTGTCTTTCAGTGTTTAACCCTTTCTCTCTCCTAGACATGGCTACTGACTGAGCTTCTACTGTAACTAACTCTATGTGCTCTCTTTAGACTCTAACCTTGAAAACTGGCTCAGAGTTTATCTGTTCTTTCTTTCTAGGTGAAACGACTAAAGGAGCTACATCCATTAACATTTACTTTTCCTTCCCATAGAAAGTACTCCTGGATCAGTGCTTCTTTGTTCTCTTTGTGTCTCTGCTCTGTTCTCTCTAACCCCCAGTCGGTCGTGGCAGATGACCGCTCACACTGAGCCTGGTTCTGCTGGAGGTTTCTTCCTGTTAAAAGGGAGTTTTTCCTCTCCACTGTTGCTACATGCATGCTCAGTATGAGGGATTGCTGCAAAGTCAACGCCAGTGACTGTCCACTGTCTCTACATGTTCATCCGGGAGGAGGGAATGCTGCAAATCTCTGACTGGATGCAATCTGCTGGGTTTCCTTAGACAGAAAAACTTTTTATCAAATTTGAATAAATAACAGAATCTGACTGCACTGTTCAATGATTAAGATTAATTGGAATGTATGTACCTGACTTTTGTGAAGTGCCTTGAGACGACATGTGTTGTGAATTGGCGCTATATAAATAAACTGAATTGAATTATAATAATGTGGGTCTTTGTTGTAAGTCTCCACATTTTGTTGTTCTCCTGTGTTCTACAGTACCGGAGATAAAAACGTGTAAATCTAAAGCAATAAACTTCTATTAATGTATATTAATGTGGCTTCTGAGGCAAAAGGATGTGCTAAGTTCTGAGCTCTATCAGACCACTGTAGCTATCAAAGGGAAGAGGTCACCTTCCTGACAGGAAGCCCTTGCCCTGACTCCCTGAATGCTTGTGTGTGGTGGAGATCGTTTCCGGTTTACATACCAGCCAGTCGGTGTGGGATGCAGTTAGAGTGTTGGCTCAGGTAGTTCTTGTTGAAGCTCTGAGGGTTGCTGTCTCCAAATAGCCTGGAGATCTCCTGCTTCAACACCGTCCTCACTGCCTCGGCCAAGCCGGCACTCTCACTCACTGCAAGCATAAACACTGACCTTTAACCATGACTTTAGTGAGGAACTGTATGTTCAGTCCATTGAACAGGACAAACACAATCACGTTCCTACTAGATATGACCGCAGCTCTCACAGGGGTTTGCTCACCGTTTTTGAAGAACCGTACCAAACACTGATGCAGCCATGGGTCAGAGGGTTCTATGGCCATGGCCCTCTTTATCGACTGTAACATCAACAGGTATTTCTCTGGGCGAACAAAGGATGAAAGGGCATTAGTGGTGGAAGAGAACATTTCTGCATTCTCTAGAGAAACGCATGATCAGAGTTATAGAGTAGAGATGCACCATGAAATCAGCTGGTGATCAGAATCAGATGATTCTCCGCTTAATAATTCCTGAACGATGACTGGACTACACTCAGTCACAGGAAGCACAGCGATGCAAGCAGGAAGTTGAAAGGAAACTGGATTTTCTAGGAAATCTTTGTCCTTCATTCAGGCTCCAGTAAGCCAGACTTTCAGCTGATGAGGCTGAACATAGAGTCATAGACATGGAGTCTGTTTTATCCGTCTCAGCTTTCAGCTTTCTGTTGTCAAACATGTCAGATGTGAGTGTGTTGGCAAACTCACACACCCTGTGTGTCCTCATAGAAATAAGAACCCAATAATCACAGCAGGACAACCAGCAGAAAATATTTCAATGCTTTTAACATCTAATATTATAGTTCTTCAAGATAAAACTGGGGATCGTGAATACTGATTGGCTCGTTTCTCAGAGTTAGTAAGTATAGGTCAGTAAACTATTAAATATTTATTACAGAATTTATTATTTGTTGTTATTTCTAAAATGTGTTTGGATTTAAAAGCTGGATTTGTCGCAGCAACTAGATCTATTTCAGAACCCTGGTAAAATAAACATCTAAGAACAAACTGGGTTCATTAAGCTGACTTTGACGAGAGGAGGCAAACATAAACATGAACCTCTCTAGGACACCATTATACCAAAGACTCTGAGGGGTTGTGCCACTAATAGGTCAGGATTTCTACCCAATCTAAATTTGTCATCAGTGTTGATGGTAGCCACTGGCCCCCTGTGGTTGACCTATCTAATGAGTTGTCCAACCTTTCCTGAAGTAGATCTCAAAAGCCAAAAGGTGAGTCTCGATCTTGTTGCGCACGAGGTTCTTCAGAGGGATCAGGAACTTGACTGCCTCCTCCAGAGGACTGTCCGGCTGGGAACACAAATTCAACACGTTTTTATTTTTAACTTAAGATGCGCTGCAGCCTTACAGGCTGACTCCAGAGGCCTTCAACACTAGAACCTGTGAGCACACCTTAGCCAGCTTATCTGGTATTAGCTCCTCCTTTGGCCCTCCAATTTCCTCATCATCATCCTCCTTTTTCTTCTTCTGGTTCTTCAGCTGTTTCTCCTTCTCTGCATTCTTCTTCTCCTCTTCTAACTGGGCCTTCTTCTGGGCTCTTCGTTGTTTGTTCCGCAGCTTCTTCAGCTCCTTGTCTGTTAGATTCTCTGCATGAAGCAAAAAAGTTGCATTTTTCAGCGTTTTCCCTTTAATTAACACTTGTAATTTTAGCACTAAGAACAATAAACCTAACCCCTCCAAAAATCTGAACCAGAGCAACTATCTGTCTATTCCAGCATGCCCCCTACATTCAGAAGACCAATGAAGTGGACAGTAGGAAACTGGTGTAGGTGTCTTGAATTCAAATGAATAAATGCATATTATCTGTCCTCTTGCAGCTACAGTAGAGATTTTGGTTGCAAGTAAAAAGCTTATTTCCAGTAAATCTTGATTTTGCTCCTAGAAGGCGGTGATGTTCTCCTCCTCGACACGCAGCACTGGCTCTGTAATAAAACGAGGAGGGAACAGCGACTGACCGGTGTCTGCCTGGCTCTCCTTGTTGTCATCAGTCAGTGGTTTGTCATGTAAAGCTAGGTAGATCTGGATGGCAGTTCGAGCAGCTTTGTAGTAAAACGGATGCTGTCGCAGGACGTCCTCCAGCTTCAGCAGGTCCACGTAGGAGCGTAACGTCATCTTCCTCATGCAGTAGGTGTGGAAATCAAACTGATCATCTGTGATCTCTACAAAATGCTGAAAGAGAGAAGGAGATTAAAAGGAGAGCATAAATTTTGTGTTCGATTAATTTAGCTGGTACAGTCAGAGAAACTACTTTGATGTGAAAACAAAAAAAAAAAAAAAACACCAAAACGGAGCAACGCAGCAGCGATGCTCCCTGACAGGGTGCCTGGTTCAGGTTCACCAACTGACCAATAGTTATACAAGCAGTGTGGTTTTAGAGGTCTCCTGAAAAATGGACACTAGCGATAAAAACAATGTGAGACTAAACCTACCCTCTCGATCTCATGGCACTTCTTCAGGGCCTCACCAAACTTGTTCATGGCCTTGTAGGCTAAAGCACACTCTGTCTGGAACCACATGCACTGCATCTCATTCAGGTTCTCCACTGCAGACGTCCCTTCCTGGAGAAAATAAAAGATTCATAGCACAAAAGTTGACAAAGTGAACCTGAAGCCCGTCAGAAGAGCTTGACTGCTTCAGGACAGTGTCTATACATAGTCAGCCATAGTGGACCATGAGAACAGGCCTCAGTCAGAAATATTCTCCCTGAGACGAGGCAGACAGATCGCTCCGTATTTTAAACCTTTTAGACAACTACAAATGCAAAGTGAATGGGGAAAAAACATTCAATACTAGCTTTAATGACCATAAGATAGTTAAACTGGACCCGAGTGGGAGATAGCCGTATTTACCAGGTACAACATACTGAACTGTGCTAGTCATCGGTACACTGAATGTCACAACTGCAGAGGACTGCTGGGATACAGTTTCTGGTGGGCTAATGTATTACCAGTGTGATTTACTCACACTTATACACTGCATGTCAAGGACATATTCAGCCCGATGATTGTAGAGTTAGTGGCTGAGATGGTGAACTTTAAGGAAAGGATGGGAACCGCTTCATGACAAAGAAAAGAGCAGAGTAAGGAAAATGTGTAAACTGGGACTGACATCACATCTCAACATTCATATCGCAACTGCAGGTTTCCTCATTATTATTAAGTTTTCCTACTATATAAAACTATGCATCGTCTGGCTCCAAACTGCATGACCCAGATGAATAACTGCTAGCATCATATTCATACAGACATCCTTTCCTCTTCTCCTACTGTAGTTCTGACTTTACTCCATGTAAACCCAGGCTGTGTGTTACCCGTGTAAACTTGGAGCACATCTCCTCTGCCTCCTTTATGAGGCCGGCCTTCAGCATGTACTTGGCACACTTGGAGTTGATGAACCGATCAGCAGTGTCCAGCGCCTGGGCCTCGTCCATCCATCGAGCTGCCTCCTTCATGTTGCCTGCATGCTGCAGATAAGACAAGAAGATCAGAGGAGGACACGACTTCCTGCTCTCTCTGCAAAGGCTTCATCATACCTTCTGGATCTTGGCCTTAACCAGGAAGAGCTCGATAAGTGTTGGTGTGCTGTCGATGGCAGTGTTGATGTACTCCAAAGCCAGGCAAGGCTGGCCAATGAAATCAAAGTGCTGTGCCAGGAAATACTGAACCCAGAGGAGGGTGGTCGGGGGCTCCTCCTTCCCATCATCTGCGCACACAGGTAACACACAACTCATGGACTTCCAAACAGCTCAAACCCAACCAGAATGATCCATCAGGATATTAAACAGGAAGCAACACTTACCGTTTTCACTAAACATTCGACTGCTTCTTAAACAGCTTTCATAGCCAAGTACTAATTCTTCTATTATCATAACCTGCATGAGAAAAAAACAATCAGCAGGTCCCAAAATGCACAGACAAGAACTTTACTGCAGAAGTGATCCTCAGGAAGGACAAGCTGCTCACCTTTTCTTTATCTGTGTACAAAGATTTGAGGGTGGTGAAAACAGGAGGGCAGCCTTTAGTGAAGTTCATCCTCAGGTAGGTGTTTAGACATTCCTGAAACTTCTCCCCTGACCAGAACAACAAACAGCAAAGTGACCGGAACATGAGACTGGAACATGGAGTCACCAGCCATAAATACTACAATCATTTTTCCTTTATAGCCTGACTGATTCATAACAACTAAACCACCAGATCCTTCTCCTGTGCTCCAGCTGCCCGTTCTGTACCTCTATAGTTCCTGATGTTGATCGTCGCCTGCAGGTGGAGCTGCTGCAGCCAAGCTGATCCCAGTAAGTGTGGTAATGAAATTCACCGACAGGTGTTCCCTACATACTCAGGTGCAATAAAAGGACCAGTGGCTTCATGCTGGAGCTGCAGGGTGTTCTGTGTTTACCTGTGAGGAAACTCAGGGGCAGCCTTCGAGGAACCAGACCTCTAGGAAACTTCACCCAGGACTCCTCGTAGATCTTATGATGCTCCTCTATACTGCCTGGAGACACACACACACACACACACACACACACTTAAGGCCAACCCATTAAATCACTTTGGTCTGTGGAACATTAAAGTGCTTCTCACACCGTGCATCAGTTGGTCCTGGATTTCATACAAGGCAAGAAACAAACTAAGAAGGTTTGTCCTAACATTTGATAGCTACCACAGAGAAAGAAAGAACTAAGATATGACTTCATAAAAACAAGGAATTTTCACTGTGAACGTTCAATGTTAAAGATATAAAACAAGTGTATTAATTAGCCTCAATAGTAAGTCCTACAAAGCCTGTAATGATGATGGCAGCTGTCCCTGTGGTGAGATGGTTGGATTTAGGAGTCAGGATTTAAAATAAAACATGAAAAATTTGTAAAGGACGAAGACTCAACCTCAGCTTTTGTCAGAGGAGTTTAAAATAAGATCACAGCAGCATGAAGACGTAAGACGCCATGTAAACAGAGGAGCTGCAGTTCATTCTGTTCTAGAATGTGTTCCATATGAAAATGTTGGTAGGTAAGGAGCTAAAATGTCTACAATAACCAACCAGAGACAATATTAGATGCAAACGCCAGTTTAACAGATATTTAACAGCAGTTAGCGGCTAAAATCTGTACTGGCAGGTCAACGCATTACAAAGATCAAAGAATAAAACTGGGCCACATAATTCTGATCATGCATCGCTAGTAAACAGCACAGGATGGTTTACTAAAGCGACCTAATCGAGCATCCAGAGAACAGAAGGGTGCATTTATTCTTATGGTGTAGACACCTGGTTTTAAGGCTTTTTCCAGGCCCTGGTAGTAGGCCCAGTTCTCTGGGTTCCTCTCCAGAAGTCTTCTGTAGATCTCTGAAGCTTCCTCTGGCCTCTCCAGCTTCAATAGCAGCTCTCCTAGAAACATACAGATCTTCAGACTGCATAGCTGTCAGTTAAGTCAGAATCTTCAAAGCATCTGAGAGCCTCCATAGATGGACAGCTAAGAAGGTTGAAACAAGCAGCTGCAGATTCCAGGATGTTTGACTAAGCAGCTGTGAGCAGAATCTCTCTGTGTTTACCTCTGGTCTCCTCCACAGCCAGTTTGTCACACATCTGTTTCTCATAGTTATTCAGGTGGTCCAGGGCCTCCTTGTGCAGGCCAGCCTCCCTCAGAATCTGGTTCTGATACAGCAGCAGTTCACTGTACTCATAGTCCACCTTGTCTGGAGATGTCTGAACACAAGTAAACAGAAAAAAACAGAGCAAGTTATTTTCAGCCTGTACTGAACCTCCTGATCATACTCGTAAACTTTTTGGATTAGGAATGGGATGTCGCTCCAGTTCGTGTGTGTGAGTGAATACTTCTTGCGAAACAGTCAGTGTGTCCCTTAGCACACTAACCAGCACACTTCTTATAGCAGCAATAGAACAGTCGATTGCTTTTATTAATATAGACACAGCATAATGTAAGAGCTAGCAGAAAGAACGCTATGACCCCAATTTCAACATCTAAGTTTTCTACAGTGTCCAGCTTTGTCTTCGTTAGCCATCTCTGTCTGTTTCTCTCCATCTGTTATTTGTGTATTTACACATAAACTTAACAAGTTCACTCTTGTACAGCCAGGAAGTATTTCCCTCTGACAGCCAATCCAGGTCAAAACCTGTCCCAACTCTGGCGGTGTTTAGAACAGATATTTTAGCTTGTTCTGCAGGTGGTTGCAACATGTTTTCCTGCGTGGTCTGTGACTACCGGCGGGAGTGTGTTCCCCTCTGCGTTCGCGCCCATGTTGGGCGTGTTTGTGCGTCGGGCGGAGCTCCGCCATGAGTGATGGAGAGAACACAAAATGACACAATGTTGTGGAAACAAGGTCACAATGTAGACCTGTTTTATATAAGAAATTCAACGTTAAATGACTTCTGTTGTGGTCCACGTTAGCAGGGCGCTCCTTCAATATAGCGACAGGGAAAACACTGATAGCATAGACCAGAATAAACAAGCTTAGATCACATTTACAAGTAAAGTGAGGACTGGGTCAAATTTCCAAACTAAAACTTTGTCCAGGATTGTTCATTCTAATCGTATTTCCAAGATACTGGGAGCAAAAAGTTCCCCAGCTGGATAATCGGAGGTTATTTCATCCTGTTTAGGTCCCAAATGATTGACGGATGTAATTATTTAAAGCTGGACATGATCATTTACCATCCTAATTATTGATTGCATACCTGTTGTGTTTTCCGGAACTCCTCAACGATCTTGGCCGCCATCTCAAAATCTTCTAACAGGTGATAAGCAACAGCGTATCCGATCCATGAGGCTCGCTGGGCCGGGCGGAGCTGCAGCAGCTGGTACCGGGTCTCCTGGAGAGACGCAGGGGAACATCACAGTTCTGCTTCTGTTGGCTTGTCTAACCAACCACAGTCTGTCAGCACTACTGGATGTAACTAGCTGCAGATGGACAGTTTTCCTATCCTTCCATTTAATGACTTGTTTTAATGGGTGAGATCCTCATGCAGCAGAATCTTGGATTCACAGAGATCATGTCAGCAGCTGCCTAACTTGAAGAATTCCATAATCAGTCAGACGTCGACTAAAGACACATTCTCCACTGCTGCTGTGTTTATAAAGAAACCCTGGAGACAGCTTGTTTATACGATGCCATCAGCTCCTAGCCCACCAGCTGACACAAAGCGGGCTGGTCTGTGGGGGTCTCTCACCCTGTAGCCTTCCAGGTCCCTCATCTGGATCTGTAGGAGGGAGAGGTCTCTCAGGATCTGCAGGTTGTCCTTGTCCCATTTCAGAGCGTTGCGGTAACACTTGATGGCCTCGTCGTATTTCTTATCGGAGCGCTGCAGCAAACCGTATACATGCCAGCCTAAAAGCAAATGTCTGAGTTCAGGAAGACAACTGTTAATGTTCCACAAACTAGATACAAACCACGGTGAATTGCAGCAACATTAGAACAGGCAGATGGGTGAGGCAGCCTGGGAACTGTGCAGAGCAGACTGAAGGATACAGACGTGGCTCTTCAGGTCGTTCCGTAGACCTCGTCTCACCAGCTCGTAGGCCTCCTCCTTCTTGCCCAGGCAGTTGAGGGTTAAACCCTTCATGGCCAACGTCTCTGAAGAACAAAATGAACCAGAGGCAGGAGGAGGTCTTTTAGGGGAGTCAGAGTTAATGTGAAAGGTGTGGGGGAAGAAATGTCCCTAACTTCTTGAATGAAGCATCCATTTTGGTCACAGAACTCAGTGAAAGGGGATTTGTTAAAGCAGGAAAGGAATCTGTCAGACCCAGCTCTGGAACTAATTTCTGCTCAGTTACTGAACTAACAAGCAGACCACATTTATTATTACCTTGACAACAGCTGGATAAACCTGCCTACAAGCCCTCAGCTATACCTGCACATGGCAAGGTAACACTTTCTTTGGGGAGTCGCCACTGATAAATGACCTGTTGTGACATGAGTTTAATGCAGTTACGGACCCATATTCCATATAAATATGAACACACCTTTTAGATTGTGCTCCATCCATTCATTTGGCTCAGTCTAATGGTGCGTTCACACCGAACGCGGATTCTGCGAATTTTTCGCGTCATTTGTTTGCTGTTGCTCGCTTGACATTTGGCCTGCAACCCGCAGGCGAAATGTCAACGCTTCGCCGCGTCATGAAATAGGAGGAGCTTCCATCTGCTGCTTGCTGGTTTCAACTGAACATGGCGGACATGGATTACACGGATAATCACGGTGTTTTACCTGCGGAGAGCCGAAAACACCGCCGACGTCAACGTCCCTGGGTTCACCAGATTCTTCAGGGACGGGAACAGTTCGGGGGGGAACCAGCACCTACTCCAGGAGCTGCGTCTGGATGACGGTCGATTTCAGCGGTACTTCCGTCTATCCAGGACCCAGTTCGAAGATCTGCTGTCCTGTGTTGGGAGACGGATCACCAACTACCGGCGCTACATCCCCGCTGCTGAACATCTGTCCATCTGTCTTCAGTGAGTAAATAAATCTCAGCTAGTTAGTCGAGTCATACAACTCAGGCTTGCCTCACACCGCCACTATGCTCTGGTCCTCCATCTTTACTGAAAACAGCTTCTTCTCCGCTGCGGTCCTTCACCCTACGTCACAGCCACATCCAGTCCCTGATTGGTTGACGCGACGCGAATTTAGAAAAAAGTTCAGATTTTTCAACTCGTCCATAGCTTTCGCTTCGCTCGGCGCGCCTTTCGCACTGCGTCCTTCGTCTCCTTCGCACCACCTCGCGCCGCTCAGCTCCAGAACGCGCCTCTACATAGGGATAACATGTAAATCGGTCGCTCCTATCGCAGAATCCGCGTTCGGTGTGAACACATGCAGCACAGTACAGAAGGAATGTTTCAACAGAACTGCTGACTGAGTTCTCCAGTAATGTGCTGGATCCCTGTGAATAGCTGATCAGAGACTAAATCAACTACAGCTGTATCAGTCTGTTGCCATGACTACGGCAGTTCATAGGTCCAGCCCAGTCAGTACTCCAAGCACCATTGAGAAAACTCAAACACAACACAGATACATCCAGTAGCCTCTGTGTCAATAAAAAGCAGAGCCTTCATCAAGTTTGGCAATAGAAAACAGTAGCGACGATGCGGGGACAGAAATCACTCACAATGTGATCTTAGAACTGTGAAAACGTACTATTACTATATACTGTGATCCTCTTGGGGGGGCGGCGGTGTTGTTGGTGGGGCGACCCCCATGGATAATGGTAAGGAAAACGCTGATCCTCATTTGCTTCAAAATTGATACAAACTGATCCATTCTCATTTGCCCAAATTGTGGCCCTTCTTCCAGCAGCAGTGCTGCAACAACAGAGACATTCACCCCTCCCCTCCCTGCAGCCTCACCTGACCAAAACAATGAGCTGCTGGAAGTTTAAACATGTGCTAGCCTCTTTAGCCTAACAAGGCTAAAAAACGCGTTTTTCAGAGAACTTTCCCTGTAAGGCAGACTAACAGGAAAAAACCGAAATGCTGAAGGAGGCTACATGCTAGCTGCGACAACTCTACGAGATAACGTTGCAACACTGATGCTTGGGAGCAACTTAAACGCTATCCGTTTATATATTAGCCTTATGGACACAGACGGCCCAATGACGGAGTTCTGTTGGGCTGAGATATGCTCCCCAGGTGTGCCGTTCTAAGCAGAATACTTGTCTTGCTTTCAGAGATGGACCCATCCTGCAGTAGTGCTGAAGGATAAAAACAAAAAACACTAAAATTTGTCTTTTTGTATTTTGCAAATGCAGCAAGTTCTGCCGATCACAAACTGCATTTAAACAGAACCTGTTCCTAGTGTAGTATCCTGTAGTGGTACACGTTTGACTATGTGATACAGTCAGTGATCCACCAAAACATCTGCTAGTGACCAGAATCAGGCCATTTTCAGCTTGAGTGGGCCTGACCCCTAACAGCAACAACCTTCCTCGGTGTGAACGCTGTTACTGAGTGAAAAAAGATTCCACTTGAGTCTCAGCGGGGAGCTTAAAATGAACTGAGAGGAAGCAAAGACGTGTAAGAAGCTATTGAAAAGGAAAGTGGATTTTCCAAAGACATGTCTGGTTTATTTAGGCTGCCAGAGTGAGAGGTACTTTCATCAGATAACAGGAAGGCTGAAGGGTACAACAAAGGTAGTGTTTTCTTTCATTTAAGTTTTCAACACCTGTCATAGAAGATGGCTCTGGAACTGTTAACAGTTTTTAGAGAACCTCAGGGTCTCTCTTACCTCCATGCTCTGCAAATTTGGGGTTGCTCAGGATCTGTTTGCAGAACTTCAGGCCATTTCTGTACTGTTTGTGTTCGTAACATCTCTGGAAGGAGAGCAAGCACAAGCATCACACTTCAGTAGAGTTAAACTGCGCTCCAGCATTCTTCCTCCAGCTCCTCCAGGGGACCTACAGAAACTGTCAGTTTCTACCCATATCTGGATCAACGGTACCATTGAGCTACAGCCAACAGCTTAATATTTGGAATTGAATTTTAAACTGGTCATCTAAAGTTGAAAAGGAAAACTGTCTCAGGTTGTACTTGAACTACACACACAGGCTTCCTGACCTCACTTCTCTGTGACAACTCTTACAAACATGTGTCACCCCCCCCCCCCCCCCCACACACACACACACACACACAGTTAAACGTCCAGCTGTAGGCGGATAAACTGCAGAGGTTTTCCTCTTCAACTTAGACATGGCTGTCAGGTCAACCCGTGAA